>CM065732.1:65749850-65754850 GCA_033310375.1 Conus canariensis
AGCATCATCAACAAGAACCGCTACAACATCAACAACAACAAGAACAACGACGACAGCACCAATAAGAACAATGACAAACAACAAAAACAACAATGATAATGATAATAACAATAACAATAACAACAACAACAACAATAATAATAATAATATAATGTTAATAACAGTGATAATGATGGTGAAGACCATTGTCACCGATCGGCGGTACTAAATCAGCACGTCCCCGTGTTTAAGAGTAGTGGTGATTCAAGATAGAGAGCGTGCGAGCGTGCATGTATGTGTGCTTGTGTGTGTGTGTGTGTGTGTGTGTGGGTGTGTGTGTGTGGGTGTGTGTGTGTGTGCGCGCGCGCGGGGTAAGACTGGGGTTTAGTTAGTTGGGGTTAGGCTAAGTTCCTCGGGGCTAGGTAGTAAGGTTAGGCTAGGTAGGGGGGCAGGTGAAGTAGGACATACAGTATTTTTGCCTTCCAGTCTTCATTTATTGAGGGAGTGGTAGGAGGAAGTTGGTTTCGTTCCCGATTGTTACCCTTTTGCTGCTTTGGTTCTACACCAGAGAAGGCAGGGCAGGATATCGGCTGTTGTTGTGTTGTCAAGTCTGTGAGTTGTTGTGGTAAATTGTCGTGTTGTTGCACGAGCAACAACTAGTCCGTTGGTCAGGAGTGTCAGCTCTGCGGAGGGATACACTGCTCTGACCAATCGTTGTTTTGTGTGGTGAGTGGAGTTCGCTTGATTCCGACCAGGGCGGAATGCGTTGGGGTAGCTTCACTTCGGTCCCTGGTGTTCGTCGGAGAGGACGTGCTCCTTGTAGGTGCGGCGGCAGCGCCGGTAGTTTTTGAAGAGTGACTTCGAGTCATATAGTTAGTGCCAGGTCCTCGTCGGGTTTGGGTGCCCTTGGCCTGTGCTGAGTCGGTGTCGTCCTTGTTGGCAGCCACTTCAGCCAGTTGCAGAACTGGTGTGGTTGAACGTCTGTCTGTCCTGAGGCTGGGGCCAGATCACCGCAGTCTACTGCCGCGTGCCGGCAGGTGAGCGGCGCTTCCAGTGCCTGCTGTTTCCCCGGAGGAGGGAGACCACCCAGGCCGTCTGCCTTCTGTGGGCAGCTCTCCTCCAGCTACCGGTGCTCTTCCGGGAGTTCTCCGGCACTGGTTCCTCGTCCCTGTTTAGGCGTCCTGTGAGAGGGCGCTGCACCAGGCCTTTTTCCACCCTTGGTGTCCGGCGGGGCCTTCAGAGGAGGAGGCGTCCTACGAGCCCCGGACCCGTCGAGAGGGCGTCTGGTGTGTGTGCGTTGGGTGTCGTGCCCATCGCGGGGAGGAGTCAGACTGCGGGAGGCCACGGTCAGCGCCGGGGTGCAGAGTCTTCGGGGAGGGTGTCGGCCCGCGGAGGAGCCACGGACAGCGCCGGGGTGCAGAGTCTTCCGGGGAGGTATCAGCCTGTGAGGGGCCACGTACAGCGCCGAGGACTGGAGCTTTCCGGGCCGGGATGGGTGGTCCCATGTTTGTGGTAGAAGGGGTGTAGCGTTAGGCAGTAGGGTTAGGGGTGTTAGCTACTGCCTCCTTTCAGGACGTAGTGGCCAGCACAGTGTAGGGTACTGTCGTTGCCTCCCTTAGGGACGCAGCGATCAGTGGTAGTGGTCCGGGTTAAAAGAGAAGGGTGAGTCCTGGGGAGAGGTGTGGGTGGTAGCAGTAGTTAAGAGATTAGAGTCCCTTTGGTAAATCCTTGTCCCTAGTAGTTAGTCACCACGTGTGCGGGCTATCGCTGTGTCCCCAGGTCACAGTGATATACCGCAACTGGTGTTTCAGGTTAGGTTAGGGTCTTCCAGGTCATTATAGTAGAGTAGGGTGAGTCAGCGGGAATTGGGATACTTGTGTGCAGTTGTGGATGTGCGTGAGTGGTGGCGCCATGGAGTGTGTGTGAAATAAAGAAGCGTGCGTGATTGTAAAACTGTGTTAGTGTGCTGTGTTGTCTGACCTAGTGTGTGATAGGCGTGGGTAAGGGTGGTAGGGCCGTCCGGCTTAGCGACCGTGACAACCATAATAATAATAATAATAATAACGATGGTGGTGATGATGATGATGATGATGATGATAATGATAATAATAGTAATAAAGAATAATAATAATAATGATAATGGTAATAATAATGATAATGGTAATATAAGAATGTAGTGATAATGATAATAATAATGAAGTAATAATTAATAATTTTGATGATGATAATAGTAATGATAATAGTGGTGTTGTGCGAGTGGTGTTGGTGATGGTGGTGGTGGTAGTAGTAGATGTAGTCGCAGTGGCAGCAGCAGCGGCAGCAGAAGCAGTAATAGTAATATTCGTAGCAATAGTAGTAGTTCTTGTTAAAAGTAGTAGTAGTAGTAGTAGTAGTAGTAGTAGTAGAATAGTAAAGAACGGCAATTTTTAAAGCACATAACAAGAATGCATAATATTCAAGGTTTATGGCATAAACATCACACACGTAGAGGTCTACTCTCGAATTTCACTTGTTTTTGTTGGAAATAGATGCGCACATCGTGTAAGTGCTGTATGAGTTTCATTTTGCAAAAAAGAAATCTCCCGTATAAATTTAATGAATAAGAACCTGGTTTTGCTTACTTGTTAAAACCACAGTACCCTGGACAGAAAACTGTGACGTGACTTGTGGGTCTATCTGCATTTTCAAATGCGCACAAACGTAAGAAGATATCATTTTAAACATGCTTATGACCGCTCTTCAGTGTGTCACCAAACGTATTCTAGCCACGCAGGGTTACTAGGTACTAAAGTTAGACCTAGAGAGCTTGTGTTTGGGCCGTTGTGGAGAATGCGTGTTGTTTGACAGAATAGGAGAAAGGAGAAACAATTGTTTGACAGAATAGGAGAAAGGAGAAACAATGTAATGTGTGCATTACGTAGGACAACCTTCCTGATTCCATAGAAACGGGAGCAGACGACAATAGAAAACCAGCCAGACACCCAGCCAGCCAAACAACAAAGCCAACCAACCATTAAAACGACATGTAACCCGACGAACCAGCCAGTTAAACAACCAGCCAAAACAACCCAACTAGACAACAAGCAATCCAACCAGTCAAACAACAAGCCAGGCAACCAACCAACTAACCAACCAACTAACCAGTCAATCAACAAGCCAACCAACCAACCACCTAACCAATCAACTAACCAGTCAAACAACAAGCCAACAAATCAAACAGGTAGCCAAGAAACTGATCACCAACCGACAGCTGCCAGTCAAGGTAACGCGCACCTAACCGACCGACCAGCGGACCGGTGAAGTGCCAGTTGTGACCCACCTTGGCGTTGGCCCACGGACAAAAACATCCCATGAGGAAGAGCCCTGTAAGTGGTCCCCCAAAGGCTGCCAGCAGACTTGTCGTGATCTAAACAGTAACCAAAGTAAACAAATGAAGGATAAACTATAAAGTAGATAAATAAGTCAATAAATACAGAAACAAGTGAGCAAAATAAGCAAATATGCAAAAAGATAAACAAATAGATAATACATAAATGACTAAACAGAATAAATAACTAAGAAAAATAAATAAGTAAGTAAATAATTAAACACGTAAGTAATTAAATAAATAAATGAATGAATGAACGAACAAGTAAATAAATAGATAGAAGAATGAATATCTAAATATGATCTTAAACATTAGAAAAGGGCAGTAGTCCTTCATCTTACATCCATTGTATCCATACGTTCACATTATGTAACCTTACACGTCTATGTGCCAGCGTTTCGCAACTATTGCTCTGATAAGGAATCCAAGCCTTTTGTGTTTTTTTTCGTTTTTCTTTCACCTCTATTTTGTCTGTCTCTCTGTCTGTCTGTCTGTCCGTCTGTCTATCTGTCTATCTGTCTGTCTGTCTGTCTCTCTCTCTCTCTCTCTCTTTCTCTCTCTCTCTCTCTCCTCTCTCTCTCCTCTCTCTCTCTCTCTCTCCTCTCTCTCTCTCTCTCTCTCTCGCTCGCTCTCTGGTCAAGGATAGACTGGAAGAATACCGTGTGTGCAAAATCGCAACCTTTGATCGAATACAGGTTTTCTAGTTCGGAGCTCTCTCTCTCTCTCTCTCTCTCTCTCTCTCTCTCTCTCTCTCTCTCTTCTCTCTCTCTCTCCTTTTGACAGATACGCTTACAGAACTGATACTACAGATCCACTGAAAGTATCTGAGCTTTCATGACTGAAATGCTTACGTGAGTCTTCTCTCTCTCTCTCTCTCTCTCTCTCTCTCTCTCTCTCTCTCTCTCTCTCTCTCTCTCTCTCTCTTCTCTCTCCTCTCTCTACTGTGTATGTGCGAGCGCGCGCGCGCATGTGTATGTGTGAGTGTGTGTGTGTGTGTGTGTGTGTGTGTGTGTGTGTGTGTGTATGTGTGTTGTGTGTGTGCACGCGCGCATGTGCATATATGTGTGTATTTGTTGTGTGTGTGTTTGTGTGTGTGTTGTGTGTGTGTGTGTGTGTGTGTGTGTGTGTGTGTGTGTGTGTGTGTGTGTGTGTGTGTGTGTGTGTGAAGGGGGTTTGTGGCGTGTGTGAAATGAAGGGTGAGTGGGTGGGTGGGTGTTAAAAAATCGACCGGCATTCGTTAAATTAAAGAGACCCAAATGTGTGGATCCATTCCTTACTTCTGGGATACAAGTCATGTCTGGCACCCTACGTGGTGGAACACAAGTCACATGATAAGATTTTCTTTTTTTTTAACTTTTTAAAATTGCATTCTTATATATTTACAGGAAAAAAGGTGGAAAAGTAATGTGGGAAGGCAAGCATGTATATAAAGAAATGAATAAAGAAAGAAATCACCCCAAACAATTTGAATTCACATATTCATGTAAACATTCTCCAATCAAAACAAACAAAAAACAGAGAGAGAGAGAGAGAGAGAGAGAGCGAGAGAGAGAGAGACAGAGACAGAGACAGAGACAGAGACAGAGACACAGAGAGAGGTGTATGTATCAAGAAAAATCATGCTGACAGGGATGTTTTTACATCATTACATTTG
>CM065732.1:65759850-65762350 GCA_033310375.1 Conus canariensis
TCGGGGAACATTGTTAAATTGTTACATTCTTCGTGGAACATTGTTGCATTGTTTCATTTACGTGGTGACACCAAGAGCACAGACACAACCAGCCGTGTCTCCCTGATGAGTCCGATCCAGCGGACGAAAGGCCTAGGAGCAGGCAATACAAATAGATCTGCCTTCGAGAGGGATTACGATGGTTCCCTCAGGCAGCTAGTGAAGTGTTTCTCATATTTATGATACATTCCCCATTTTCTTCAATTTTTTTTCTAAAAGTTTAAATCTTTGCCAAGTCATTACTATAACGACTAAAGAATTGTTAGCCTGCACTTGTTTTCCCCCACTACTTCATTGTTCAGCAAAATACTGCAGGATTGTTACATTTACGTGGAATATTGCAGGACTGTTACATTTACGTGGATTGTTGCTGCATTGTTGCATGTTTTCGTGGAACATTGTTGCATTGTTACATTTTTCGTGGAATATTGTTGCATTGTTACATTTACGTGAAGTATTGCTGTATTGTTACATTTACGTGGAATATTGCGGGATTGTTTCCTTTACGTGAAATATTGCTGCATTTTTACATTTTTCGTGGAACATTGTTGCATTGTTACATGTTCTTGGAATATTGCTGCAATGTTACATTTTCCTGGGGTGTGCTGCGTTGTTACATTTTTCGTGGGGTATTGGGCAGTGTTATATTTTTTGTGGGGGGTGGGGATGAGGTTGCTGCAGTGTTAAATTTTTCTGGGGGATGATGTCTGTATTGTTGCACTTTTCAGGGGAGGGAATGGGATTGTCGCATCGTTTCGTGTTTGTGGATGATGGCTACATTGCTACATTTTTCGTAGGGGATTGCCGGGCAGTTATATTTTTCGGAGCAGGGAGATTACTGCATTGCTACAATTATTGCGCGTGTTGGAGGAAGGGGGAGGGGGGGGGTCATAGCTGCATTGATACCTTTTTCGTGGGGGATTGTTTCATTGTCACATGTTTCGTGTGAGTGGCTGCATTGTCACATGTTTCGTGGGGGATTGCTTCATTGACGGGGGGCCGGAATAGCTCAGTTGGTAGAGCGCCGGACTCGTAATCCAAGGGTTGCGGGTTCGAATCTCCGCCGGGCCGTTTCGGTACAGGGGAATTTTTCCCTCGGAGTTAACATTAGTTCTGACTCCATTTCCCATACAGTCCTTCGAATGAGACTATAAACCGAGGTTCCGTGTGTTAACGCACGCATAACATCTTGCACACACGTAAAATCCCATCACCAACTTTCGGAAGAGAAGGCCAGTTTGGCTGTTGATATGGATGAAACGTTACAAATAGCATGCACCTTCCCCGAAGATGGAGTATGGCTGCCTTAATGGCGGGATAAAAAACGGTCATACACACAAAACTCCTCTCCCTTTGTTGGGTAGATGGGATTGATACTTGTCTATCCATATAGGGAGTGTCCGCAGGAGTATCAGCCTGCGTACGCAGAAGAAGAAGAGTTTCATTGTCACATGTTTTGTGGGGGATTGCTGCATTGTCACATGTTTAATGGGGGGTGGCTGCCTTGTCAGATTTAGGGGAGGGAGTGGGAGGTTGGTGCTTTGTTACATTTATCTTGGGGTGGCGGGAGGGAGTCCTGCATTGTTCAATTTTTCGTGGAGAATAGCTGCATTATTGTGCGCCACCTCAAAGACAGTATACTCACGCCGCTCATTCCGACACCCTGTCCACAGCCACAACCCGATCGGTCCCGCCGCAGGCGCGGCACCGGCAATCCACAGGGAGCAGTCAATGTCAAGTCGTCAAGAGGCAACCAACTGGAGGAGACACTGCACTGCTGCCGAGTCACTTCGGTGGTGTTCAGTGGCGCCTGTTCTGATCTAACATACGCAGGACACCACCTACTAAGCCCCCTACTGACGACAATATTTGCTTAGTCGCAGAGCCGGCGTGAGTGAGCTCTCCCTCCGGAGGGCGCCACCACGTCCGTCCAACGACAGCCCCCATGGACTCGCCTATACCGGTGACCCCGACGGAACCAAACCAAGGCCACAGACGTGGAGAGGACACCGAAATTGAGGTCACCATGAGAGCAGGGCATGAAGGGCCACAGAACTTGAGACTTTTTATGCTGATCGATGAAAATGAGGATGATTAAGATGATGCTACGGGTTTCCATTTCGGTCTGAGACTACATGACAGGGCTGTACTCTACGCTTCCTTTCATAATATATCCCGGCGTCAACCAGGCCCGAGAGATACAGGCGCCTGCAGTGTTGGTCGGGAAATTTGAGCAACACTCTCAGAAACGCATCCATTAAGTGGATAAAACTCGACTGTGTGGTCCTAGTCTTCCCAACTGAGTCCGCAGCAACTCAACTCTGGGTAGGAGCCGGTCGGGGCAGAAGAACCCACATGACTCTGATGGGATTCGAACCCACGACCTCCCAGCCGGGAGTCCGCGACGCTAACCACTTCGCCACGGCGGCTGGTAAATGCACATGAGTTATATCAGTTTGTA
>CM065732.1:65764850-65767350 GCA_033310375.1 Conus canariensis
GCACGCACGCACACATACAAGCACGCACGCACGCACACATACAAGCACGCACGCTCGAACGCACGCACGGACGCTTGCGCGTGCACACACACACACACACACACACACACACACACACACACACACACACACACACTCACTTCTGTCTGTTCTCGTCTCTCTCTCTCTCTCTCTCTCTCTCTCTCTCTTCTCTTCTCATAGACACACACAGTTAAAAAAAAAGGGGGGGACAGCGTTGTAGGCATGAAAGGAAGAAGAAAGGCCACAGGCTCTCATGAAAGAACTGGTAGACACATACAATGTGTAGTTACAAGAAAACGTACAGTCGTATTGTTAGACACATACAATATTTAGATACCAGAAATCGTACAGTCATATTAGTAGACACATACAATGAGTAGACACCAGACATTGTACAGTCATATTGGTAGACACATACAATGTGTGGAGACCAGAAACTGTACAGTCAACACAAAGACAAAGAGAACGAGATCGATCAAGTATAGCAAAGGGAAGGAGGGAGGACGGAGGACAAAGAGGAGAAGAAAGAGGGAGGAGGCTGACAGACAGACAGACAAGAGGCAGGGGGGGAGGGAAGGGAGGGAGGGAGGGAGAGTTCCTAGAACATTAGAAAAACCAATGCACACTGAAAACTTATTAAATCAACAAAAAAAAGGAAGAAGAAGAAGAAGAGAAGAAAAAGAAGAAGAAAAATCTCACATGTTGGCTTCTCTCTTCGTCTTGGTCGAGCCGATCCTTTGAACTGTGGACTGATTGAAAGCGAGGCTAAAGCCCCGGATGAAAGTTCCGAAGACAAGGTTCCAGAAAGTGTGACGTGTTCTCGGGTCAGGATCAAAGCTGGAAGAAAGTATGACGTTTACGATCTTTACAGAAAATGCAAAGTGAATGAGGAATAAATATGAGGGAACCGTTAGAAACATGACAAAATAGCGGTGACATCATTACTGTCGTCTTGACAAATCGTCGTCGTCGTCATTGACTGTACCATACATCATCGTCATCTCGTCGGCATTGTCTACGTCAATATTTATCATCGTTTTCGTCATCATAAAATCATCGTCATCGTCATCATAGGACCATCTCCATCATAGTTGCTGTCATAACAACATTGTAATTATCGTCCTTGACACTTTCAGTTTCAGTTTCATCAAGGAGGCGTCACTGCGTGCGGACTAGTCCATATACGCTACACCACATCCTGCTAAGTTTTGAGACCACACTACGCATGATTTAAGCTGATGGATATACGTATTAACAACAAAGATGAGACAATTGAAGGAGATGGGTCTCGTGGCTACGACTCAGCGGATGTCTGACCTACGCATTAGCCCAACGCGCTGGTCAGACCTTGAGTGCCTACCCACCATTTTTTTTTTTGATGTACACGTGTGTATGATGTGTGGGCATAGGCCATGTGTGTGCGTTATCATTATCAATGCTATTGTTCTCGTCATCCTGATTACATACATTACATTACACCCGCTTTGCTACAGAAACGCCAACAAGATCCAATCAAAGCTCGGGTGATGAGCTCAGGGCAGATGCAGCAATGCATTGTATGACGCGTAGGGGTGAAAGCCGGAAGGAAGCTTCTGCTCCGACAATGTCCTTAGCGAATCCCAAACAAGAGGTGAGAGTGGGAGCCTGGAACGTGTGAACGCTGTATGAAGCTGGACAGACTGCGCAGACTGTGAAAGAGATGAAGAAGTATAGACTGAACATCCTAGGAATCAGTGAGATGAGGTGGACGGATTCATGCATCATGACCCTTGGCTCAGGAGAGACAGTATGTTATTCTGGTCGCACGGACGGGCAACATCAGGAGGGAGTGGGTATCATCATGGATAAGGAGGCCAGGAAGAGTTTTATGGGATGGGAGCCAGTCAACGCAAGAATCATCACAGCCATATTCTTCTCCAAGAATACCAAGATCACCATCATACAGTCTTATGCACCGACAGAGCAAGCCACGGAGGAGGAGAAAGACCTGTTCTACAACACCCAACAGGAACAGATAGACAAGACACCACAGCATGACATCCTACTTCTTATGGGAGACTTCAATGCGAAAGTTGGAGTGGAGAACACCGGGTATGAGACCTGCATGGGACAAGAGGGAGTGGGAGATAGAAATGACAATGGACAGCGTTTTGCAGATGCGTGTCTTGAGAACGGTCTGGTGATAGGTGGTACCATCTTCCAACACAAAACCATCCACAAACTGACATGGGTATCACCAGACGGAAGAACCAGCAACCAGATAGACCACATTGCCATCAACTAGAAGTGGAGGAGCTCCATGAAGGACGTGAGAGCCATTCGAGGAGCTGACGCTAGCAGTGATCACCATCTTGTGTTGTGCAGACCCAGCTGAAGCTCAAGAGAACACAAAAAAGAAAAGTGAACAACTCTTTCACTGGAGGAAACTGAACAGTGAGGCGGTGAAAAGCCAGTTTACCATTGAACTTTCCAACAGATT
>CM065732.1:65772350-65777350 GCA_033310375.1 Conus canariensis
ATTTCCGTCAGCAGTCACCTCACTTTGAAATTAATAAAACATGTTTTCTTGTTAGTCCTTGATCCCATTCAAATGATATAAATGCCACCAAAATAGCTTGGCATCCAATTCTGTAGTTAATATTCCGGATGACGTCAAGAGGAAACATCTGGGTAATGTCGACAGCAACAAGAAGTTAACAACAACAGCAGGTGGACTAATAGAATATTGCAAAAAAAAAAAAAAGCATGGAATGATAATAGTAAAGAAGCCCAGACTGTGTCAGGGAAAACCAGAGAACATTATTATTTCGGCTCAAATGTATGTAACGGAAGTTGAACGATTGAACACTTTATTGAAAATAACAGCAGAACAAATGCCAAAAGCGAAATACGTCTTATGATTAAAATGTCAGATGATTAGTCTGTTATGGAAACTGAATTGGAAAAAAAAAATTCACGAGACAATCAGAAAATGTTACAGTCATTGTGACTTTGAAAATGACACGCATACTTACCTTGATCAGAATGGCGAACATCCCTGCGTACATCACAAAGGCTTGGAACACGTCGGTCCAGATGACAGCTTTCAAACCTCCCTGTACAGCCATAGAGCATTTTACATTAAACTTCGATGATATATGGTGGTAGCCTTCATTAAACCTCACTACAAGACCACGATGTATCCTCAGTTACACCTCTCTACATAGCCATGGAACATGTACCTTCAGTTATACCTACATAACCATGGAACATGTATCCTCAGTGAAACTTACATAACCATGGCACATGTATGCTCAGTTACACCTCTCTACATAGTCATGGAACATGTATCCTCAGTTAAACCTCTCTAATAGCCATGGAACATGTATCATTAGTTACACCTACATAGCCATGGAACATGCATCCTCAGTTAAACCTCTCTACATAGCCATGGAACATGTATCATTAGTTACACCTACATAGCCATGGAACATGTATCCTCAGTTAAACCTCTCTACATAGCCATGGAACATGTATCCTCAGTTAAACCTACATAGCCATGGAACATGTATCCTCAGTTAAACCTCTCTATATAGCCATGGAACATGTATCCTCAGTTACCCATACATAGCCATGGAACATGTATCTTCAGTTATACCTCTCTACATAGCCATAGAACATGTATCCTCAGTTAAACCTCTCTACATAGCCATGGAACATGTATCCTCAGTTACCCATACATAGCCATGGAACATGTATTTTCAGTTATACATCTCTATATAGCCATAAAGCATGTATCCTCAGTTAAACCTCTCTACATAGCCATGGAACATGCATCCTCAGTTACACCTCTCTACATAACCATGGAACATGTATTCTCAGTTAAACCTATATAACCATGGAACATGTATCTTTAGTTAAACCTCTCTGCATAGCCATGGAACATGTATCCTCAGTTAAACCTACATAGCCATGGAACATGTATCCTCAATTACACCTCTCAACATAGCTGTCGAACATGTATTCTCAGTTAAAACTACATAGCCATGGAACATGACATTGTATCTTCAGTTACACCTACATAGCCATAGAACATGTATCCTCAGTTAAACCTCTCTACATAGCCATGGGGCATGTATCATCAGTTAAACCTATATAGCCATGGAACATGTATGTTCAGTTAAACCTCTCTACATAGCCATGGAACATGTATCCTCAGTTAAATCTATATAAAATCGGAAATGAAATGAGGCAGGGAACAGTAAACGATAAACAGTAAACAAGTTGGGTATTTTTTGCTCCCATAAGAAAACCTAACACAGAGTAACTTTTATTCAAGACTGGCACAGCCTTTTAAACTTGAATAAAGTCAGACAAATACATAGACGAACAATCTAATAGTGGGGGAAAAACAAGCGCAGGCCAACAACTGAACTATCTTCATAGTAATGACTTGGCAAAGATTTGGACTTAAGGAGGGGAGGGGGGGGGGGGGGAATTTGAAGATGGAGAAACTGGGAACATGAAATTAAGAAAATATGTTACAGATATGAAAACTCTTCACTAGCTGCATAAGGGAACCATCGCAATCCCTTTCGAAGGCAGATATAATAATTTCATGTTCCCAGTTTCTCCATCTTCAAATCCCCCCCCCCCCCTCCCCTCCTTAAGTCCAAATCTTTGCCAAGTCATTACTATGAAGATAGTTCAGTTGTTGGCCTGCGCTTGTTTTTTCCCCCACTATTAGATTGTTCGTCTATGTATTTGTCTGACTTTATTCAAGTTTAAAAGGCTGTGCCAGTCTTGAATAAAAGTTACTCTGTGTTAGGTTTTCTTATGGGAGCAAAAAATACCCAACTTGTTTACTGTAAATCTATATAGCCAAGGAACATGTATGTTCATATAAACCTCACAACATAGCCATGGAACATCGTCAATAAAAAAAAAGCCCTACATTGTGAACACTGTGACCAGTTCATCCGCTGCCACAATGATCCCAAATCATATTTCGTTACAGGTATCCCAAAACAAATCTTCTTAAGCATCCACGAGTACTCCAAACGAAATCTCTTAACACAGCGACTGCCGTCCAAGTGACCGCTCTTTAAACGGTCATTTGTCTCCTAAATCACTACCATGCTGACAAATTAATGCCATACCCAACCAGTAGCATCAGGGCGCTCAAAAGAAAGAACTGACATGCACGTCGTTTCCTCGATTGTAGACATTTTGCATAACTTCTTAGAAACAAAGCCACACTATTACTTGTGAAAAAAAACGCGTAGAACTGCATGTACAAGCACGTGAAATCTCAGTTCGCCCACACTCCCACTTCTCCGTGCCACCTCCCCCTTTACGTACACACACACACACACACACACACACACACACACACACACACACACACACACACACACACACGAACGAACGAGCATGCACGTGCTCTCTGTCTCTCTCTGTCTCTCTGTCTCTCTGTCTCTGTCTCTGTCTCTCTCCTCTCTCTCTCTCTCTCTCTCTCTCTCACACACACACACACACACACACACACACACACACACGCACGCACGCACACACGCATGCACACACACACGCATGCACGTTCGCACGCACGCACGCACGCACGCAGAGATAGATTCGGATTCGGATTCGGATGATTTATTCATATAGGCCTTAGCCCTTTATGACGGGGTGAGTGAGCATAACATATGAATTGAGACTAATACTCATGATTGTAAAGCATTCCAAACAAATAATTTGGAACATCAAGAAGTAGCAGTGTCTCTAAATCTAAATGCCTTATACAAAAACAATGAGAAATTTCGAACAACTTCTGGTGAGGTTGACGACATCAGTATAGTTGATTTAAATAGAGAAAGCTGTCTATAAAATCTTGGCTGAATGCATTCAGTTCTAATGTTCTTTAGGGCTGGACAGCAAAGAACAAAATGGATTTCATTTTCTGGAGACTTTACAAAGCGGACACAACAAGACATAGTCATCAACAACGGTTTTGTATCTAAACTTGTGAACTGCCAATTCTGAAATTCCAAACCTAAATTTGGTCATGATATATTTCAAGTGTCTGTCTATTTCTAAAGTTAGATAAGGTTTCAAATCATGAAAAGTGCAAACATTCCTATAGAAATCAAACCTCTCACTATGCTGTACATGGTCTGACCATTTTTGCCAAGTGCAGTCAACCAATCGTTGACGAAAACAATGTAAAAACTGCCTATAGTTTCCAACACCTTTACTTAACCACACAAAACCAAAACCATATTCAAAAAGACAAGTACGTACTTTACTAACCCAGTTGTTTTTTTTTCCTCTAGCGTCGAGACCATATAACATGTTATAAGCTTTGCATGGTGATCTGTGTTCCTCCATATGCAGTAAATTCAGCCAATAACGGATGCATTTTACTGCTGAAACTATATACATGGGGGATCTATTCGTCTCACCATAAATAAAGTCGTTAGGCGTTCGCCTGTCCACACCCAAGAACCTTTTTAAAGCGAACAGGTGCACAGATTCACAGTATACAGCAGCGCCATCTAACCTCCATAATTCAGACCCATATTGTACAATTGGCTGAACCTGACTATCAAACAACTTGAGAAATGCATTAAAAGACGTATTATTGAGAACATACAATTTCTTCATAATACAGAGTAACGCATTTTTGGCTCTGCTAGCAAGATCCTTGCACGCACCAACAAAACTTAGGCGTGTAGAGAAAAATATACCCAAATACTTATAAGCATTCACAACAGGCATTGAGTCATCATCATAGAACCATGTTTCTCTTGTACTTAAAAAACCACCCTTACGAAATACGATGATGTTACTTTTCGACAAATTAACCCTTAAATGGAGAGAAGCAGCTGCGCGTTGTAAACTATTCAGCTGAGTCTGCAAACCAATAACAGTCTCCGATATCAAAACCACATCATCTGCTAATAAAAGAATAAACACTTCAAAAGCATCCAGTGTCAGCAAAGCCCCATGTCTTCCATTGTTGATCACTTCAATGGCTAATTCATTAATAAAGAGCGAAAATAGAACAGGACTGCAAGCATCACCTTGCCTAACCCCAGCTGTACAGTTAATAAAATCTGTCAGTTTAGCACCACAACGAACTCTAGCTCTAACTTCCTCATACATGCTTCTGATACATCTACAGAGTTTACCCCTAATACCGTTTTTAATCAAGACTGGCCAAAGAAGGTTTCTATTTATGGAATCAAACGCTTTTTCAAAGTCTATAAAAGCAACGTACAATTTACGATTATAGGAAAACTGTTTCTGAACGATAGGCATTAAAGTGAACATGTGGTCAACAGTCGAATAACGTTTTTTAAAACCAGTTTGGTGATCACCAGTAATGTTGTTTTCCTCAATCCATTCTTGCAGCCTGTTATTTACTATTATTCCATACAGTTTACTACTTATATTGCTTAGGGAGATGCCCCTATAATTATTTGGATTATTAGCGTCACCCTTTTTAAAAATGGGTAAAATTATTGATTCCGTCCAGTT
>CM065732.1:65784850-65789850 GCA_033310375.1 Conus canariensis
ACAGTCAGTGACTACAGTCCAACACATATGGCAAAGATCCTGCGCAGGGCGAAGTCTCCTTTCCCTTGACCTGTAAGAGAGACACTTCCAACCCGCCCTAACCCGCCCTAAGCAACTACAAATCCTTCACCGTCAGATGAGGCACTCAACCACTCAGCAGCGCGTCGGGCTCTGCACGCCTGGCACAGCAGCTGGCCACTCCCCCGCGCTGTTGCCTGGGGCTGCTCCCTCAACAACAGTGGACCGCGCAGGCCTAGTGTCTCAATGCCCAAAAGAATACCTGCGAGGAGTCCTTGACATCGTTGGGGCTCCCGCGTCCTGAGGTCGGTATGTTCGATCCTGTCAGCGACGTCATTTTGTAAAGGTGAGTAGTTAAGGAGGGAAGAGGGGAGTAGGAGATGGGGAAGAGAGCGAGCTGACACATCAACTTCCAACACCAACACCAGCTCGTTGGTTCCTCTCTCTTTTATTTCAAATCATGGTTGGATCAAACCAACCATACCAACCACCAACCTCAGGACAGTGCGTGCTATACGCTATGGCTCCACGTTTCACCTGTTAGGCCTATACCCCAGCCCAACAATTGCAGTTGCTTTTCAGCCCTGCAATGGACCCACGGGTGTAAATATATTGAACAAGTGAACACTCACAGACTAACAGATACAGCGACAGAATAAATAAACAGACTGACCAGTGGCTACTCGCGTACAAAATAGGCACATGAACGCACAAGCAATCGAGAGCAGCATTCAAGTAATTAACTGTCTAATTACTCAGCCAAGTAACCACGTGACTCTTCAGTTGCTGACATAATGAAACAATCGAACAAACAGGTAAAACCCTCGTTTCTAAACAGGTAGCAACCCAGACACACAGAGGAATAATCAAACTACCTTCACTGACAGTATCTTAATCACAGGCCACCACGTGGCTTGGTCACACTGTGACTTAACTCTATCCGTCTCGCCGGCCAACAAGGGTGACATTTACCAGCCAGTTTGTCTCGTGTTCGAACACAAGGAACCTGCAGGGCGCGCGTTAAACTTTATCCACAATTCACAGTAAAAGACAGCAACGTCTGCAATCTATGTTTTCTGGCATCGATTTGTTGAATACTCACAATGAAATCTGTGACAATTCTGAACAATTCTTTTGATTTCATTCTTATTAAGCGCCAGCCCCTGCTGAGTTGCAGACTTACTTGAATAATTGGCAGTGGAAATTTGGTATATCACATTTCCAGTTAATAAGAAAATGGAGTTTGTACAATAAAAATGTTTCACCAAGGTAGTACTCTATCTGCCCTCACTCTAGGTAAAACATAGCCAAACCAAAGGCAAAAACCCTCAACATACCTTTACGTTCACAAACACCTGAATAACAGATCCAGTGTCACAGCCTTCACCACACTCTGCTCAGTGAAGAAATGATCTCAGAGCCAGAACGCTGGGAGTATATAGGCCTTCCACCCCCTTTGAACGAGATCCTTCGAGAAAGTCTTTTGTGGCCTGAGTCACAATGGAACACTAGAAGCGTCTAAAGGGCCTAAGATCTGGCTTCGCTGGGCTGCACCTCAGCAAAGGCGACACCACTTACGATGTGGCTGAAGTCCAATGGCTGTCTCTTCAAAACCAGTCTGCCCAGACCAGCCGTGGGCAAACTGTCTGCTGAGTGACCAGCCTCTTAACAGGCATTCCAACCTAACAGCTAGGTTGCCCCTCACTGCGATTCTATCCCGCGTTTGAGGGGTTAACCACTACAAACTCTCTGTTCTCAAAGGTTGGGTAGAATCGCGCGTGTGTGTGTGTGTGTGTGTGTGTGCGTGCGTGCGTCCGTGCGTGCGTGCGCGCCCGCAAATGCAACAATTTACATCATAATCAACTGAGAACAGCAATAAACTACCAAGACATTTTTATAATATCAGATCAAATTTCTGTCACAATTTGTTTGACTCTGCACCTGTGTGACAGTATCAACCATACGTTATTCCAGAGAACGTTCGTAATCAAGAGCAGGACAATCTAGTGAGACAAAGAAACAAACAAACAGTTCCATGATTTACCTCAATAGCCACTGTGTCTGCTGGCTACCACACCCACCAGTCGTATGTCGGAGCTGAAATCGTATTTAACTGATAAAAATAAGAAGCAGCTTCATACTTCAATGTAGATTGATGTATTTTTTCAGCTTACCTTTTGTCAAAACATCTTGATTTTCTTTAAATAAAATAGAAATACATTTTTTTTTAACTTACATAAACTGTTGCACCAACTGGAGTCACTTTTTGCGTTGCATTTAGTCTGAGACTTTGAAAATTCATGGAATTCGTCAGCTGGGACACTAACAAATCCCTTCATTTTGTGGTGTTGTCTGTGATATATCTATGCCTGATCAGACCATTAATCAACACGTATGCACACTAACAAATCCCTTCATGTTGTGGTGTTGTCTGTGATATATCTATGCCAATCAGACCATTAATCAACACGCATGGCATGAGCTTGCGGTGCACGTCGCCACTGTCTGGCAATGGCATCTTGACGTCACTTGAACGAAAGAAGACAAAGCCGACAGATAAAAGCGTTAATCTTCTTTGGCATTCTTTCAAAAAGGCAGAGTATACTAAAAGTTTTTTTTTGATTTAAAAAAAAAAAAAATTCCGCGTCATGTTACTGTGATGGAATGTTCGATGCTTAAGCGATGTCGTATATTTGTCTTTGTCGAGCAAAACGTACTTTTTATTACAGATTTTCTGCACGGAATTAACCATTGTAACATAGACAGAAAAGCATGTATTTTAGCTGTGTGGCAATGTTCGCTGCTTAAATGATGTCGTCTAGTTCTTTGTCGAGCAAAACATACCTTTTTATGATTGATTTTGCGCATGGTATTGATCATGATAACACAGAAAAACATATACATCAGCTGTGGTATAATGTAATGTAATGTAATGTAAAAGGATATTTATAAAGCGTTTTACCTCGCGAGAGCCCAAAGCGCTTATTACAGAAACATTCTAACTCAAAGCACACACACACACACACACACACACACACACACACACACACACAACACACAAAACACACACACACACACACACACACACACACACACACACACACACACACACAACACACACACACACACACACACACACACACACACACACGAAAAACAAAACCCACACACATGCAGAAAGACACACGAGCGCGTCAAAATAAGCAGACTCGAGGTTAGTGGATATCGTTAATCAGTCCGGGGGGAAAGATGTGTCTTTAGGGAGGTTGTAAAAGTCTGCAAAGAGTCCGTGTTACGCAGAGAAGAAGGCAGACCATTCCACAGAACAGGTGCCAGGTAAGAGAAAGATCGTTGGCCTGAAGTTTTCAGGCGACCAGAGGGAAGCCGAAGCAGACGAGAATCGGCGGATGAGCGTAAGTTGCGAGACGGAACATAGAGATGAAGGAGGTCAGAGAGGTAGGAGGGAGCCAGATTATTCAGTGATTTGAAAACCAGGAGGAGAACTTTAAAGTCAATGCGAGACTGAATAGGGAGCCAGTGTAAGGATGACAGAATTGGAGATATGTGATCAGATCTAGAGGAGCGGGAGATCAGACGGGCGGCATTGTTCAATGTTTGAATGATGTCGTACATTTCTTTGTCTTTGTCCAGAAAAACACACTTTTTAATGATAGATTTTCTGTACGGTATTAATCATAGTAAAACAAACATAAAAACATATGTCTTAGAGTCAGTCATTAATGCTGTCATCCCAACCTTCCTATGATTTTCAGCTACTCATTCAAACGTGTCGCATTGTTCTATACTGTACTTAAGACACACGAAGACAAACCCATTTGATAACGAAACCTGCCAAGTATCTGAACCCCCAATTTTTTAAATGCATTTTCATATTATAATTTATTCACTTTATTCAGTATCTTGCTTCCATCCACAGAAAGCATTTTAAAGTGTATCTAATGCCCTGTATCGCCCTATATTGCAGGAAAATTAAAACAAAGGATAAAAAGAACATCGATCCCTTCTCACAAACACAACAGGTGTCATTGCATCCTTTACTCTCTCCCCCTTCGGTCAGCCCACCCTCCCACTACCTGTTCCCCTCTTCCCCGTCCTTCATCCAACTGATTTCAGCCTCCAGTCCCTTCCTTTGTATTTGAATGGTGCACTATGTGACTGTATTTCTTTTTAAACGAGTTCAGACTATTTCAGTCTGCCTGTATTATCAATCAAACCATTTATCATTCTTTTCGCTTTGACTTATTCCGACTGTTATTTGAGTTTCCAGTTTTTATATTGTCATTGGACATTATCAAAATCACTTTTAAGTATTCTGATTAAGATTAAATCCCATGTCAAATAAAACAACATTTTCTCTTCTTTTGTACTGCGAAGACCATCATAATTATAAAGGTGCTTCATTATCTCAATAAACGTCTCTTTTTTCGAGATCTGAGTCCCATAGTTTTTAGATATCAACTCAAAATTATCGGCAAAGATCATCAGACGCAATATTTTTGTTACATCTGTGTTAAATTGTTTATACGTTTGAAAAGAGATATGCACATGACAAACAACTTAGAACAGCTGTAATCCTCTTTTGTCACAAAATTAAGTTTTCCTAAGTTCAGCCTCTCATAGTCTGCCAAATCACATGTTTTTCCTTTTTCTTTGGGTTCTTCTGATTTTTTTCCCATATGGCTTCACTTTTGATACCATCATTAAAATTTGATTAAAGCCATATCAACATATAAATGATTAAGATTAATTCTACGCCGGATACAATAAATACTTTTTTTGCTTTTCATAGTAGTGCTACAGCAATTAGCAGATTTATGGCGCCACTGAAATTTCTCATGAAACTGATCTTTTCCAGATCTAGATATGCCGTGAAAATGTTATCGTAGGAATCAAGCTAAAATTCTCAACAAAGCTGGTCAGGATTTGTATCTTTAGTTATAACTTCGTTTAATTCTTTCAAA
>CM065732.1:65794850-65822350 GCA_033310375.1 Conus canariensis
CCAGACACTGCCCACCTTACACTTCCCAACACAACACTCCTGCCACCACCCAACACATTACACTTCCAACCCCCCACCATCACACAAATCCCACAGCAGTCTGTACAACCCCCTAGCCCGCGACATCCATTTGCTGTTCAGTTGCTGAACGCAATGACTGCTCAGTTCCTGTCACAGCAACACCAATCAGCTCCCCTCCCCATGTCCTCATTTCATTAAATTAACATGTCGCCTGTATGCATCCTTACATTTGTATATCATAATTCATCACCGTCACTGCATATGTTATATCCATTTCATATCACATAGGTATGTAGTGCGATATGCTATTTCATCATCCATGTGCTATGCATCTGTACGCATATCTAATGGTTGTGAGCGTGCATATGTTTATATCGACTTCAAATCACATAGGTATGTAGTGCGGTATGCTATTTCATCATCCTTGTGCTATGTATGTATATCTAATTGTCATGGGCGCATATCTAATAGTTTTCTACATGCGTGTGTGTGGGCGCACACAATGTGCGCGCGCGTGGTGTGTGTGTGTGTGTGTGTGTGTGTGTGTGTGTGTGTGTGTGTGTGTGCGTGCGTGCATGCGTGCGTGCGTGCGTGCGTGCGTATGTGTGTAAGTGTGTGTGTGTGCGCGCGCGCACGCGCGCATGTGTGTGTGTATGTGTAAATCTATGTGTATTTGTTTGTTTGTTTGATTGTTCGTTTCTTTGTCTGGCCTGCTGCAGTCTGTCGGGTGCCTGTCAGATGTATTGCATACTACTGTACGAGTTATTGTTCTGATCTCAAGAAATGGGTTCTGTGGTGTTGTTGACAAACAAAAACTGGTGCGTCGACATCGAAGTGCTGCCACTCAGTGGTTAGAAAGATAGGGCAAAATGTGCTGACATTGGGAGTGTGACGCGTGCCTGTATTGAGTGACAAAACAAGTCATAGACCAATACTTATTATTCTTTTCCTTTGAACATTGTTTACCTTTTTGTACATGTTGTTGCACAATTGTTTGTAACTTTAACTTTTGCTTGGTTCTCATTTCATTATCAATTCGGATTGAAGATTGTTCTGTTGTGTGTGTACTATACGGACACATTTGTGTTTGTATTTAAGTAAAACCGAGAGAAAAAAAGTTCCTTGTTAAAAAGAGACTGAACAAAGCCTCTGCAGCAGGAGATTTCTGCAATAACTGCTATTTACTGCGAGCGAGGCAATATTATGCATTGCCAGCTCGTAGTTACAGGTGCGACTACGTGACTTGTGCATTTGTGTGTGAGTGGTTTTTTGTTTGTTTGTTTGTTTTTTAGCCCACTTGTTTTCATTTTGAGTTGTTGGTTCTTTGCCCTTTGTCTTCAGTTTCATTTTACTGTTTTGTACGTCTTCTTCTGTCCCCTTAATCGTAATTTTGCCTTAGAAGTACTTCCTTTGTGTGCATCTTTTCATTTCAGAAAAGTGTTTCCATAAGGATACCATCTGACCGAGGAGCTTACGGACATATACTGTGAAGATTTTCTTGTCCTCTCATACGCTTCTAGTTTCCTAAAGTTGTTACGATGTGTAAACCAGCCTCTTTTCCCTCTCTTTTATGTGCCTTTATTGTGTTACTTGACTATACAAATCTTAACGACCGTTAACGTGCAAAATCGTCGTCTCCTATAATCATCACATCAATACACAACTAGAAATGAACAAGAACCAGTCTGTATGGCCATGCAAAGAAGGACTTCAAATCTGTCATCTTAATATCCAACATGCAGTCAACAAGACATCAGATATATCAACACTGATTTGGAATCATAGTAAACCCTTTCATATTTTTAGGAGTCTCTGAATCCAGATTAACTGCACACAATAGCGACAATGATGTCACAATTCCAGGATACAACACAATCCGGAAAGATCCTACACAAGCGAAAGAGTAACGGTGTAGAATGTGTCTGGATAGAAGTTAAGCTGAAAAGAAACCCTTCCATTTTGGTTGGATTCTGGTACAGGAACCCATCTCAAAGAGTAAATTGGGTCGACAAATTTATTACGATGATAGATGTAGTCTCGCTAGAATCCAAGGAAATCATTTTACTTGGAGACTTTAACATAGACCTTCTAAAAGTGCAAAACCAATGGACGCAAGCATTCAATCTATTTAATCTGCATCAACTCATCGAATCTCCAACGAGGGTCACCCCAAACTCAAAGACACTTATTGACCATAAGTATGTTTCAGATAACACTAACATAACAGAAGCCTGCGTCCCTGTTCTAAACTGTAGTGACCATTACCCAATTTGTGTCATATGGTAAAAAAAAAAAGGAGTAAATATTTCCAAAACGGGACACAAGGCAATAACCTACCGTTGCTTTACAAACTTTAAAACCAAGACTTTCTGCCTGACTTGCTTAACTCAAGTCTCTCTTCAGTTTTCGACATAACTGATCCAGATCTTGCTGTTGAATTTTGGATCAAAACATTTACAGAAATATATGATAAGCACGCCCCTCTAAAAACGATTAGAGTACGGCATGATCCTAAACCGGCATGGTACACTAAAGAGTTACAGGATGCAGGTTACCTTAGAGATCTGCTTAAACAACATGGCTATGAAGAGGAATCTAGAAAACTGATAAATGCAGTAAATTCACAGACGCGCAGAGAAAAAAACGAAATATTATCCAAAACTAATATAATCAAACCAGAACCCAAAATTGGTATGGAGAGCTATCAACGAGCTTACAAACAATCAACCTTCTTCGAAATCAACTGTAATTAAAGAAATCTCTGTCACACAGCTAAACACCCACTTTTGCACTATAGCTATTAAAATTGTCACGACAGATTCTTCCAAATCAAACGATCTTCAAAAACTGAAACAATATTGCCAAGATAAAAACACCACGTCTGAACTTTATCTTCCACCAATAACAGTCTTTGAAGTTTATCACTACCGAACGCAACTTAAACAGTCAGGTACCTGCGGGGTGGATGGACTAGACGGCAAAATCCTCAAACTATTAGCTCCAGCAATTACAGATACATTAACATACGTCTTCAGTTTATGCATAGACAAAAATCATTTTCCCGATAGTTTCAAAAACGCGAAAGTCATTCCTATCCACAAGGCAGGTGACAACTCAGACCCTGCAAACTACAGACCAATCTCAATCATTTCCTCTATTTCCAAACCTTTGGAAAAACACATGAACAAACACACACTACACCACCTTAATACATACCACTTGCTTCATCCAAGACAGTCCGGGTTTCGACACAACCATTCATGCCACACAGCCCTAATCAACTTAGTTGATGACTAGCTAAATAGCATTAACAACAACATATATTGTGGTGTCCTATTCATCGATTTCAAAAAAAGCATTTGATGTGATAGACCATAACCTTCTTCTTAGAAAATTGAAACTGTATGGCTTATCCATCAAAACTCTTACGCCTTTTCAATCATATCTCACAAATAGGCAACAATGTATGAAAATCAATACAACTTTCTCTTCATTTCAAACACTTTCCTATGGCGTCCCACAAGGCTATATCCTGGGTCCCTTACTGTTCACAATTTACATCAATGATGTACCTCTCCATATCACATCCACGTGTGAACTTTTTGCTGATGATACAACAATACACACAAATCATTCTGATGTTACTGTTTCTTTACAAGAAAGTGCGAATGACCTTCTAAAATGGACTGAACTAAATCACATGTCGCTTCACCCTCAACAAACTAAATCCATGCCTATCACAACCAGGGAAAAAAAACAAAATCTCACTATTAAGTTTCATCCTGTACATCTTAAAGTTGAAGGTGTTGAACAGGTTACATACCTCAAAGTGCTAGGAATAACAATTGCTAACAACATTAGTTGGCAAGCTCACATAACCTCACTGTGCAAAAAAGTTTCACAGAAAGTTTATCAGCTTTCCAACATCAAACGCTTCCTCGACCTGCATTCACGCAAACTCTTTTTCCAGTATCATATTCAATCGCACATAGACTATGGATCTACTCTATGGGACTCTGCTAGCGCTAACATTCTCGAGAGCTCGAGAGCGAGAGAGAGAGAGAAGACAGAGACAAAATGAAAATAGTAAGTAATAAACCTAAAGAAAAAACCACACAAACAGCGACAATACAAGGTGCAACAAACATCCAACATAAAACAATGAACTAATGTTGAGCAGGAACTGTATATCGGTTTCCATTCACGAAACAGGTAGAACAGAACAAGGATACAGTGTAACTCCAATTGTGCACATGAGTGATACATTTGCTCACGAAAATATTCAGATGTGTTGGTAGATTTTGATTGCTTACACTGAATTAGAATGAGAACATTTCATTTTTCGCATGATAAAGAAACGTTACATTTTTAAAAACTTTGTTTTGAAAAAATTCGATTTGATCTATCAAGGACATCATCATCATCCTCAAAGAATATATACATCACATTGATAAAATGAACTTAAAATCAAAGTTTGATAAGCGAGTTGAGTTGGTACCTAGAAAACACCCAGCATTTTGCAGTTTTATTTCCTGAAAAGTTTCCAGCGTGTATCATCCTGTAAAGTGTACTCGTAGTGCATACAGACAGTATGGTTCTTCTGTATTTTGTTGCTCCCCACATTGATTATTCTGTCATCCTGTTGGGGATGTCTCTTTGTTTGTCCCGTGTGCTCTGTGTTGTCATGTCTGCTGGGCGATTCGATGTCGTACACAGCATTCGTTTGCAGTTATGGACGTGTATTGATTCCATTTTGGGAACACGAGTTACCCTACTTGTTTGTTATTTACCGTTTACTGTTCTCTGTCTCATTTAAGATTTGATTACTTATTATTTAAACTGAATCCCACAGTGAGAAGGAATCCAACAGAGATTGTGATTAAATATATGCGTCAAACTGTTGATATCCAAATGCGTTAACTTACTGATATATTGGAAATGAAATGAGGCAGGGAACAGTAAACAATAAACAGTAAACAAGTAGGGTAATTTTGCTCCCATAAGAAAACCTAACACAGGCCCTGAAATCCGCGCTCCCTATACCTTAACCCATGTCAGGCCCTGAAATCCGCGCTCCCTATACCTTAACCCATGCCAGGCCCTGAAAACTGTGCGCCTACCCCTATCTCGCCATTCCTATTCTACCCCCACCTCTATCATGCTCTAAAATCCGCACCTCCCCCCCCCCTCCACCTTTACCCCCACTCAGGTCAGGCGCAACAATCCACACCCCCATATTCCTTCCATGTCAAGCCCTGAATTCTACGCGTCCTCGTTCCCCCCCCCCCCCCCCGACCTATTTCTCCCTCCCCCTAACCTATGTCCTCACTCCCCCTAACCTATGTCCTCCATCTCACCAATCCTATGTCCTCACCCATCCACCCCCAACCTATGTCCTCTACCCCCAACCTATGTCCTCCCTCCCCCCAACCTATTTCCTCACTCTCCCCAACCTATGTCCTCACCCCCCAACCTATGTCCTCCCTCCCCCCAACCTATTTCCTCACTCCCCCCCAACCTATGTCCTCACTCCACCCAACCTATTTCCTCACTCCCCCCAACCTATGTCCTCCCTCCCCCAACCTATGTCCTCACTCCACCCCAACCTATGTCCTCCCTGCCCCCCAACCTATGTCCTCACTCTCCCCAACCTATGTCCTCCCTCCCCCCAACCTATGTCCTCACTCCCCCCCCAACCTATGTCCTCCCTCCCCCCAACCTATGTCCTCACTCCCCCCCCCCAACCTATGTCCTCCCTGCCCCCCAACTTATGTCCGCACTCCCCCCAAACTATGTCCTCCCTCCCCCCAACCTATGTCCTCACTCACCCCCCCCCCAACCTATGTCCTCACTCCCCCCAACCTATGTCCTCCCTCCCCGCATCCTATGTCCTCACTCCCCCCAACCTATGTCCTCCCTGCCCCCCCCCCAACCTATGTCCTCACTCTCCCCAACCTATGTCCTCCCTCCCCCCGACCTATGTCCTCACTCCCCAACCTATGTCCTCACTCTCCCCCAACCTATGTTCTCACTCCCCCAAACCTATGTCCTCCCTCCCCCCCACCTATGTCCTCACCCCCCCCCCAACCTATGTCCTAACCCCCCCACCTATGTCCTCCCTCTCCCCAACCTATGTCTTCCCACCCCCTAACCTATGTCCTCCCTCCCCATAAACTATGTCCTCCCTCTCCTCAACCTATGTCCTCCCAATCCCAACCTATGTCCTCCCTCTCCCAAACCTATGTCCTCCCTCGCCCTAATCTATGTCCTCCCTCCCCTAACCTCTGTCCTCACTCCCCCCAACCTATGTCCTCACACCCCTAACCTATGTCCTCACTCCCCCAACCTATGTCCTCCCTCCCCCTAACCTATGTCCTCACCCCCCTAACCTATGTCCTCCCTCCCCCTAACCTATGTCCTCCCTCCCCCAACCTATGTCCTCAGTCCCCCCAACCTATGTACTCACACCCACAACCTATGTCCTCCCTCTCCCCAACATATGTCCTCCGTCCCCCTAACCTATGTCCTCCCTCCCCCCAACCTATGTCCTCCCTCCCCCCAACCTATGTCCTCACTCCCCCCAACCTATGTCCTCACTCCCCACAATCTATGTCCTCACTCTCCTCAACCTATACCCTCCCTCCCCCCAACCTATGTCTTCACTCCCGCCCCCAACCTGTGTCCTCCCTCACCCCCCCAACCTGTGTCCTCATTCCCCCCAACCTATGTCCTCATTCCCCCAAACCTATGTCCTCATTCCCCCCAACCTATGTCCTCCCTCCCCCCAACCTATGTCCTCATTCCGCCAAACCTATATCCTCCCTCCAACCAACCTATGTCCTCCCTCGCCCAACTTATGTCCACATTCCCCCCAACCTATGTCCTCCCTCCCCCCAACCTATGTCTTCCCTCTCCCTAAACTATGTCCTATTTCCCCCCCAACCTATGTCCTCATTGACCGCAACCTATGTCCTCATTCCCAACAACCTATGTCCTCCCTCCCCCTAACCTATGTCCTCCCCCACAACCTATGTCCTCACTCCCCCCAACCTATGTCCTCCCTCCCCCAACCTATGTCCTCACTCCCACCAACCTATGTCCTCCCTCCCCTAAACTATGTCCTCATTCCCCCAACTTATGTCCTCATTCCCCCCAACCTATGTCCTCATTCCCCCTAACCTATCTCATCATTCCCCCAACCTAATTCCTCCTCCCCCAACCTATGTCCTCCCTCCCCACAACCTATGTCCTCATTCCCCCCAACCTATGTCCTCATTCCCCCTAACCTATGTCCTTCATTCCCCCAACTATAGTTCCTACGCTCCACCCAACCTATGTCCTCATTCCCCCCAACCTATGTCCTCTCTCCCCCAAGCTATGTCCTCCCTCCACCCAACCTATGTCCTCCCTCCCCCTAAACTATGTCCTCATTCCCTTAAACCTATGTCCTCATTCCCCCCAACCTATGTCATCATTCCCCCTAACCTATATCCTCATTCCCCGCAACCGATGTCCTCCCTCCCCCCAAACTATGTCCTCCCTCCCCTAAACTATGTCTTCATTCCCCCCAACCTATGTCCTCATTCACCCCAACCTATTCTCCTCATTCCCCCCAACCTATGTCCTCATTCCCCCAACCTATGTCCTCATTCCCCCCAACCTATGTCCTCATTCCCCCAACCTATGTCCTCATTCCCCCCAACCTATGTCCTCATTCCCCCCAACCTATGTCCTCATTCCCCCCAACCTATGTCCTCATTCCCCCCAACCTATGTCCTCATTCCCCCCAACCTATGTCCTCCCTCCCCCAACCTATGTCCTCATTCCCCCCAACCTATGTCCTCATTCCCCCCAACCTATGTCCTCCCTCCCCCAACCTATGTCCTCATTCCCCCCAACCTATGTCCTCATTCCCCCAACCTATGTCCTCCCTCCCCCTAACCTATGTCCTCATTCCCCCAACCTATGTCCTCATTCCCCCAACCTATGTCCTCATTCCCCAACCTATGTCCTCATTCCCCCCAACCTATGTCCTCATTCCCCAACCTATGTCCTCATTCCCCCCAACTATGTCCTCATTCCCCCCAACCCATGTCCTCATTCCCCAACCTATGTCCTCATTCCTCCCCAACTATGTCCTCATTCCCCCAACCTATGTCCTCATTCCCCCAACCTATGTCCTCATTCCCCCCAACCTATGTCCTCATTCCCCCAACCTATGTCCTCATCCCCCAACCTATGTCCTCATTCCCCCAACCTATGTCCTCCTCCCCAACCTATGTCCTCATTCCCCAACCTATGTCCTCATCCCCCAACCTATGTCCTCTTCCCCCAACCTATGTCCTCATTCCCCCAACCTATGTCCTCATTCCCCCACCCCATCCCAATATTCCCACCACAACCTATGTCCTCATTCCCCAACTATGTCCTCATTCCCCACAACTATGTCCTTATTCCCCCAACCTATCCTCATTCCCTCAACCTATATCCTCATCCCCCCACCTATGTCCTCATTCCCCAACCTATGTCCTCATTCCCCAACCTATGTCCTCCCCCCCCTAACCTATGTCCTCCCTCCCCCCAACTATGTCCTCCCCCCTCAACTATGTCTCATTCCCCCAACCTATGTCCTCCCTCCCCCAACCTATGTCCTCATTCCCACAACCTATGTCCTTATTCCCCAAACCTATATCCTCAATACACTCAACCTATGTCCTCATCCCCCCTAACCTATGTCCTCATTCACCCTAACCTATGTCCTCTCACCCCAAACTATGTCCTCATCCCCCTAACCTATCTCCTCATTCCCCACCAACTATGTCCTCCCTCCCCCAATCTATGTCCTCATTCCCCCCAACCTATCTCCTCCTCTCCCCCAACCTATGTCCTCATTCCCCCCAACCTATGTCCTCATTCCCCGCAACCTATGTCCTCATTCCCCCCAACCTATGTCCTCATTCCCCCCAACCTATGTCCTCCCTCCCCCTAACCTATGTTCTCCGTCCCCCACCTATGCCCTCCCTCCCCCTAACCTATGTCCTCCCTCCCCTAACCTATGTCCTCCCTCCCCGTAACCTATGTCCTCCCTCCCCCAACCTATGTCCTCATTCCGCCTAACCTATGTCCTCCCTCCCCATAACCTATGTCCTCCCTCCCCCTAACCTATGTCCTCCCTCTCCCCGAACCTATGTCCTCATTCCCCCTAACCTATGTCCTCCCTCCCCCATCCTATGTCCTCCCTCCCCCTAACCTATGTCCTCTCTCCCCCTAACCTATGTCCTCCCTCTCCCCAACCTATGCCCTCCCTCCCCCTAACCTATGTCCTCCTCCCCCTAACCTATGTCCTCCCTCCCCCAACCTATGCCCTCCCTCCCCCTAACCTATGTCTTCCCTCCCCCCAACCTATGTCCTCCCTCCCCCCAACCTATGTCCTCACTCCCCCCAACCTATGTCCTCACTTTCCCCAATCTATGTCCTCACTCTCCCCAACCTATGCCCTCCCTCCCCCTAACCTATGTCCTCCCTCCCCCTAACCTATGTCCTCACTCCCCCCAACCTATGTCCTCACTCCCCCCAACCTATGTCCTCCCTCCCCCAACCTATGTCCTCATTCCCCCTAACCTATGTCCTCCCTCCCCCTAACCTATGTCCTCCCTCCCCCAACCTATGCCCTCCCTCCCCCTAACCTATGTCCTCCCTCCCCCTAACCTATGTCCTCCCTCTCCCCCAACCTATGCCCTCCCTCCCCCTAACCTATGTCCTCCCTCCCCCTAACCTATGTCCTACCTCCCCCAACCTATGCCCTCCCTCCCCCTAACCTATGTCTTCCCTCCCCCCAACCTATGTCCTCCCTCCCCCCAACCTATGTCCTCCCTCCCCCCAATCTATGTCCTCACTCCCCCCAACCTATGTCCTCATTCCCCCTCACCTATGTCTTCCCTCCCCCCAATCTATGTCCTCAGTACCCCCAACTATGTCCTCATTCCCCCCAACCTATGTCCTCACTCCCCCCAACCTATGTCCTCACTCCCCCTAAACTATGTCCTCACTCCCCCCAACCTATGTCCTCCCTCCCCCCAATCTATGTCCTCACTCCCCCCAACCTATGTCCTCCCTCCCCCCCACCTATGTCTTCCCTCCCCCCAACCTATGTCCTCAGTACCCCCAACTATGTCCTTATTCCACCCAACCTATGTCCTCACTCCCCCCAACCTATGTCCTCACTCCCCCAACCTATGTCCTCATTCCCCCCAACCTATGTCTTCCCTCCCCCAACCTATGTCCTCAGAACCCCCAACTATGTCCTCATTCCCCCCCCAACCTATGTCCTCACTCCCCCCCAACCTATGTCCTCACTCCCCCTCACCTATGTCCTCCCTCCCTGTAACCTATGTCCTCCCTCTCCCAACCTATGTCATCCCTCTCCCCAACCTATGTTTTGATCTGAAATCTGCGCCTCCTACCATCACCCATGTCAAGCTCAGCAATCTGCGCTCCCTGTACTCCTACCCATGTCACATTCTGCATTTGCACCCCCAATACCCCCATCTATGTCACATTCTGCATTTGCACCCCAATACCCCCACCCATGTCACATTCTGCATTTGCACCCCCAATACCCCCACCCATGTCACACTTTGCATTTGCACCCCCAATACCCCCACCCATGTCACACTTTGCATTTGCACCCCCAATACCCCCACCCATATCACATTCTGCATTTGCACCCCCAATACCCCCACCCATATCACATTCTGCATTTGCACCCCCAATACCCCCACCCATTCACACTTTGTATTTGCACCCCCAATACCCCCACCCATGTCACACCCTGCATTTGCACCCCCAATACCCCCACCCATGTCACATTCTGCATTTGCACCCCCAATACCCCCACCCATGTCACACTTTGCATTTGCACCCCCGATACCCCCACCATATCGCGCCCTGCATTAGCACCTCCTCCCCGTGACTCCTGCCACGTCACGCCCAGCGACCGCGACAGCCACACCCCAACCAAGTCATACCCCGAATTCCCTTCGTTTACACCCGCAGCTATGTTGTACGCTGTATCTGCCACCCCGTTGTCCATGGTATAACCGTGCATCCGCATCTCACGCCTCTCCACACGCCATATCGTGTATTCACTTCTCCCCCAACCCCCTTCAATGCATGCCCATCCTTGTCATGACCAGCATCTGTGCCTGACCGTACGCCCATTGACTGGCCGAATGAGTGGCTGAACGACCGACTGACCGAAGGAATGACTGAACGACCGACTAACCAAATGAACGAATGAATGACAGAACGACCGACTGACCGAAGGAATGACTGAACGACCGACTGACAGAATGAATGGATGAACGACCGACTGACCGAATGAATGACTGAACCACAGATTGGACGAATGAATTACTGAACGACCGACTGAATGTCTGAACGACCGACTGACCGAAAAAATGGCTGAACGATTGACTCACCGATTGAACGAATGAATGACTGACCACCGAAATGAATGAATGATCGAAAGAACAAACAAATGAATGACTGAACGTGTGATTGACCGACTGAACTAATGAATGGCTAAACGATTGACTGACCGACTGAACGAATGAATGACCGGACGGCCGTCTGAACGAATGAATGACTGGACGGCCGTCAGAACGAATGAACGATCGACTGATCGAATTAACGACTGAACGACGGCCTGAACGAATAAATGAATGAACGATCGACTGACCGCCTGAACGAATGAATGACTGAACGGCCGACTGAGCGAATAAATGGCTGAGCGGCCGACTGAAGGAGTGAACGATAGACTAACCGACTGAAATGGTGAATGACTTGGCGTCCGACTGACCGATCGACTGAACGAATGACTGAGTGAATGACCGATTGATAGAATAAATGACTGAACCACCGACTGCACAAATGAGTGACTAAACGACCGACTGAACAAATGAACGATTAACTGGCCGAGTAAACGAACGAATGACTGAACAGCCGACCAAACGAATGAATGAATAAACGATCGACTGACCGACTGAAACAATGAATGACTCGACGACCGACTGACCGAATGAACGGCTGAGCGATCGACTGACCGAATAAACGAATGAATGAATGAACGATCAACTGTCCGACTGAACAAATAAATGTCTGAAGGACCAACTGACCGAATGAACGACTAAGCGACCAACTGACCGAATAAACGAATGAACGATCGACTGTCCGATTGAACATATGAATGTCTGAACGACCGACTGATCGAGTGAACGAATTAATAGCCGAATGAGCGACCGACCGAAAAATATCTACGAACGAATGACTGAACGATCAACTGACCAACTGAACGAATGACTGACTGAACGAGAGGATCCATCGAGCGACGGACCGATCAAACGACCTAAAAAAAAATAAAGAAATAAAATAAAGCAATGGACGAGCAAACAAACGAATGTACGAAGGAGAGGAAGGAATGAAGAAAGAAAAAAAGAACGAAAGCAAAATCACAATAGTGTACCAAGGAATGAATAGAACATAAAACGATTGTAAAACAAACTCGTCTAAATGCATAACGGGCGAATACGCGGGGAGTCCGGGGGGGAGGGGGGGGGGGGGAAGGTGGGGAGGAGGTTTAACAAAAATCTGTCGTTGGAACTCTACGTGCCATTAATTTTATTGTAAAACATTTCAATTGCAGATGGAAAAACAGAAAACTTACCATTGGTAATACTACGATTACGTCACGGGACATACACACCGCAAAACATTGCTTAGCGGTAAAATGTATAAATGACTAAATAAAGAAAGAAAGAAATCGAGAAATAAACACGGTAAACAGAGAATAACTCAATTACCTACTAAGTAACTGCTAAACTCGATAAATTAATCGACATATGAAGGAACGAATGATCTCTCTCTCTCTCTCTCTCTCTCTCTCTCTCTCTCTCTCTCTCTCTCTCTCTCTCTCTCTCTCTTCACAGACACACACACACACACACATGCTCTGTGTGTGTGTGTGTGTGTGTGTGTGTGTGTGTGTGTGTGTGTGTGTGTGTGTGTGTGTGTGTGCAAAGACGTCCAATACTTACAAATAATATGGCATTGAATTTTGAGCGTAAATGCTTATTTGACATGAATGTTAATGTATTTTTTGAGTACGCACGCACGCACGTATGCACGCACGCACGCACGCACGCACGCACGCACGCACGCACGCACTCTCTCACACACACACACGCGCGCGCGCGCGCGCGCGCACACATGCCTGTAAATGGACAGTTTCAAAATCCTTGTAAAATCAACCTCTAAACGTCGACAGGTACGAAGTGTGATCGAGATTACAATTCCAACACGCATACACGTGCGTGCGTGGTGTGTGTGTGTGTGTGTGTGTGTGTGTGTGTGTGTGTGTGTGTGTGTGTGTGTGGAGGTGGGTGGATGGTGCCTGTGTGCTCATACGTATTTGTGTCTGTTTTTTGTTCGCACGTGTGCCAGAATGTGTACGCTCGCGCGCACGCGAGTATGTGTATGCGCGCGCGCGCGTGTGTGTGTGTATGTGTGTGTATGTGTGCTTGTGTTTATGCATGCGCCCGTGCGTACGTGTGCGTGTGCGTGTGAGTGTGTGTGTGTGTGTGTGTGTGTGTGTGTGTGTGTGTGTGTGTGTGTGTGTGTGTGTAGCCTTGCTAATGAACGTAACCGCACAGGTACATGTATGTGTGTGCATGTGCGTGCAGCCATGTAGCTATTTGTATGAAATGGCTATCAGTAATAACTGATTACAAGAAAAAAAAAAAACCTTTGAATGAAATAAAGTAGAAAAAGTCATAAAATCATTGTCACGCACGGACATTCAAGGGACATAATTGCGCATATTGTAAGGCGGAGTTGTTGCAGCGGTCAGTTCTTTCTTTTTCCCGTGTCGATATTTGGGAGTTACGATGCGTGTTTTGTGTGTGTGTGTGTGTGTGTATGTATTTTGGTCGAGTCATTGTTGGTAGGTGATCGACCAAAGAGGGTGAAGTTTGTGCCTATGATTGGCTGTATCCATTCTTGTGATTTTGTGGTCTGTTGCCTTGGTGATGTATGGGTGATTGGTTGACCAACTATTGGAGATCGGTGTTTGTATATGGTTGTGTCCACATTTGGTCTTGTGTACAATCTGTTGGTGGTTATCGATTGATGATTGGAGGGATTTATAATCTAGAGTCTGTGCCGATACACAGTTGTTCGCATATTGGGAAGTGTGGTCTCGTCACCCTAGGTGACTTAATGCTGATTGGTCCTCTGGTAAGTTGGTGTTTCGAGTCTGTACACGATTGTCTCTATCTATGCCCCTATCTGGAATTTTGTCGTGCCGTTCCCTGGGCAACCTATCGATGATTGGTCGAAGTCAGGGTGTGGCCTTGTCAGTTTCATGATGTCTGTCAACTCTAAGCGTCGTCTGTTTTTTGACTGTCTGATTTAGTTGTTTGCGACTCCTGACTCGAGACAGAGGTCTTCTGATCCAGCGTTTGGTGAGGCAGTTTTGCCACTTTGTTTAGTGGGCTGCCAGGAAACCCATCGGTGCGTCCTTGTGACAGCTCGGGATTCCAAGAAGTTATCGGTGTGTCGGTGTCTGCCACCAGTGTCCACGCCTTCAAGGGAGCGAGGGTTTCCCCGGTCTGGAGCTGTTCTGGCGGGTGTTTGTCCTGTATTGTCTTCTTTGGTCATCGTAACTCCAGGTGAGAAGTGTAGGGCAGGTTGTTCATTGAAGAAGGGAGTTGGAGGTAGATGATTCTGGATCGAAACGCGTCGTTTGTACATAGGCGAAATGTGAGAAGCGCGATTCAGTTTAGTATTAAAAAAAAAAACAGAAGATCTACGGGGCCGTAAATCGCGCCGGCTTAATTGTAGACAAGCGGGGAAGGAGTGAGAGGGAGGTGTCATATGCTTGACGCGCGCTACTGTTTCGAGCGAGAGGTTACCGTCATGCGCGCGGGCGCGCACCGAATGTCGGTATGTGCGGCGGTTGTTGTTTTCATTGCATTGTGTTTGCGTCGTTTGTTGAAAATGAATAATAATGAAAAAAAAATGTGTTGTTTTAAATTCCGATAATTGTCGAGTTAAACCATAAGTTCGTATATATGAAAATTGATGAGGATTATAATAGGTTTTTGTTTATTCTTATTTTTCTTTTGATTGGAGAAGAAAATAATTTTGCATGCTCCTCTTTTCATATGAAGGATGGCTGTTGCGCCGAAGCGATAATGGGAGGGGGGGATGGCGGTGTGCTTTAACCTCGAGTAGGGGGAAGAGGGAGTGTGAAGGTGGTTTGTAGTTGGAAAGAAAATGGTATATGGTTGTTTATGTGAAGTTGGTGAATTATATGACATTGGTGGTTTGAATTCATGAATATTTGCGGTGTTATGCATTGATATATTTAATGCATTATGTTTTCTTTTTGCGATTATGATTGAAAGTTGGAATAGGTAGTTTTTAAATTTGTTGTGTTATTCTTAAATTAGTGCAGTGATTTGGTTGCAAGTTGAAATTGAATAGGCGTATGCCTAGTCACGTACAGCCCAGCAGGGGGGCGCCGTCCTGTCGCTCCGCTTTTGTTAGTATGTCTGGGTCTTCGTTACTATATATGGCCTTGCCGGTCATTGGTTTTCGATCGCTATCGGTTTTGGTGATACTGTGCTGTTTGAGTTCAGGGCAGTGACAGTGGTCATTCGTTTTATTATTGGATTATGATATTATATCGGGGTTGACCGAATATTGTCTCTTACTCAGCAGCGGCGAGCGCTTCCGCTCTCCGGTGTTGTTGTTGTTGTTGTTGATCGTTTGGCATTCATTATATGCCGTTGAAGAAAACAGTAATTCTTTATTATTTTATAAATTCCCTGTGGATAATTTCGTTGATTGATTTAGGGCATCATCCTGTCCCACTTGGGTACATACCGTTTGAGGTGTGTCGATTGAGATATGGAATAATATGATATTGATAGTGTGGTATGTGAAAGGATGGTTGTTAATAATTTTTGTCATATTGACACTATTATTAATTGACTTTGTTGACTTCGATATTCTAGATTATGGAGAAAGCCGGGGTGTTCATAATCGGAAGTTAACAACAGTTTTTTTGTGCACTCTGTTTTTCTTTTATGGATATTGTAGGCTGATTTATGTCCCGTTTGGTAGAATTGTGAGTGCCAGATTGGGTTGTTGGTGTATGTGTTACACTTAGTTTGATGGCTCAAATGCCTTGGCCGACATTGAAGTCGCAGAGACAATGGGTTGGAGTTCTGGTGTGCCCAAAGTTCTATGATCAGTTGCGGGCCAGAGTAGTCATGAAACTATTTTATGTCCAGGTGTCGACAGGGTTTGACCGCTCTGCTGCTGCAACCTCTGGTGTGAGGCATCTTACCTGGTACTGCCCTGTTTCCGACTTCTTTCTGGCCGACCTCTAGGTCATCCTTCTGCGAGCGTCGGAGCTCCCCCACCTGCTGCCGAGATCTGCTGAGCTGCTGGGCTCTTCATTTTCTTCAATGTGTGTCACAGTGTACTTTGAATCAGTGACTCCGTGTTGAACCTTGTGACATCGTCGATTCTTCATCGTTCGGCGCTTCGTCTGCTGGGGCATCAGGACCTCAGTGACAGTGTGGTCACCAGTGCACAAACCGTGAACGTTCGTGAAGGAAAGGGAAAAAGTTGGGAGTGTGGGAATTGATTGTGTGAAAGAAAAAGATGGTTCGAGTGTGCGAAGGGTGAATGGTATTGTGCGTGAGTTGTTTATAATTATATATAATATATAGAGAGATTTAGATATATTTGTATGTATTGTGTGGAGGGGGAAGTGTAACGATTTTTTTTTGTTTTTGTTTTTGTTTTTTTTGTGTCGTTGTGTCCCCTTTGTGGTTCGTATTGCGCGGGCACTTTGGGTTCGGTGGGCCATCCTACCTCTGGATGACCCAGCCCCAGGTTACCACGTGATAGTCCCTGGAGTATCCCTGGTCCGGTATTAACCCTGTGTGGGTTGGGGTCCCTTGAGGCTTCCTGGATTTGAAGGTGGGGTGTCGGGGCATTTTTATTGTGCATTGCTGATTTTGGTGTTGATGGGGTTTTTTTGTATTATTGTTTGAAGATTTTTTTTTTTGGCTGATAGTGTGTGGGTGAGTGTGAATTTGAATAAAATTTGATTGTTTGTTGCACCTATTATTTAGTGTTTTGTATTTTTGTTCTGTGGTGTTGGTAGTTTTAGAGTGTGGGCGGGGTGGATTAAAAGGGGGTACCCTTCTACATTCAGGTATTCCTGTCACCGCACTAGGCGTAGTGACAATCATAGATAATTTGGAAAAAAAAACAAATCAAATGGGAAAAAAGGTAAAATAACACGTAAAATATGTATAAAATAATTTTAAAATGTGACTGTGTTGAAAATAATTTTCCACCATCTCTCTCTCTCTCTGTCTGTCTCTCTCTCTCTCTCTGTCTCTCTCTCTCTCTCTCTCTGTCTCTCTCTCTCTCCTCTCGTCTCTGTCTCTCTCTCTCTCTCTCTCTCTCTCTCTCTCTCTCTCTCCGCAAGCTTTGTTTATAATTGAATATTTCTTGCAGTCACTGCAATACCAAGCTGCTCTGTAAGTTGCTGGAATGGTGCTCGGTATTTATCCTTGGAATTTATTAGTTTATTGTAATTTAGTCCCTTGCGGATTCATTCCAAGAACTGGCCCTCAGCACTTGTGTCTTAAGAGGTTATCTTTTTTATATTTTCTACTTTTCATAAGAAAATGTAGCTTGTTTTGCTCTTTCGTGATTTTCTTTTGCTTCTTAGGTGGCACCTTTGGTCGGTTTTTTGAAAACTCAACAAACATACTACGGTATTGCACACCAGACTTTTCTAGGATAGCATTCTTGTTAAAACCGAAAAGGCTGAGGAGTCAAATTACCACTTTCCGCGGTCACTGAGGAGAAACAATCAGGTTTCGAAATATCGGTAACTGACCAGGAGTTATATACTAGTGAGTTTCCTCCCTATTGGAGAATGTCTCCCCCTTGGAGACTATAAGCTTGCTGAAGGCTCATTTTGAGAAGCATTAATTTCATTTTTTTCCCCGTTCACCCACTCAAGCACATACTGTTGGTTAGGTAGATTTATCTACCACTGTAGATATGAATGCTTATTTCCCCCTATTTCTTCAATCTAAGACATAAGAGCAAGCTTTGTTTATAATTGAATATATATATATATGTGTGTGTGTGTGTGTGTACATATGTATGTATATATATAATTATATGCGGATATATATATTATACATCTCTCTCTCTCGTCTACATACAACACTCAAATTCATATATATATGGATTATCTACCACTGCAGATATGAATGCTTATCTCCCCCTATTTCTTCAGTCTAAGACATAAGAACAGGCTTTGTTTATAATTCAATATTTCTTGCAGTCATTGCAACACCAAGCTGCCCTGTAAGTCGCTGGAATGGTGCTCGGTACTTACGCTTGGAATTTATTAGTATATATATATATATTCAATTATAAACAAAGCTTGCTCTTATGTCTTAGATTGAAGAAATAGGGGGGAGACTATAAGCTTGCTGAAGGCTCATTTTGAGAAGCATTTATTTTATTTTTCCCAATTCACCCACTCAAGCACATACTGTTAGTTAGGCAGAATCATCTACCACTGCAGATATGAATGCGTATCTCCCCCTATTTCTTCAATCTAAGACATAAGAGCAAGCTTTGTTTATAATTGAATATTTCTTGCAGTCATTGCAACACCAAGCTGCTCTGTAAGTTGCTGGAATGGTGCTCGGTATTATCCTTGGAATTTATTAGTTTATTGTAATTTAGTCCCTTGTGGATTCATTCCAAGAACTGGCCCTCAGCACTTGTGTCTTAAGAGGTTATCTTTTTATATTTTCTACTTTTCACAAGAAAATGTAGCTTGTTTTGCTCTTTCATGATTTTCTTTTGCTTCTTAGGTGGCACCTTTGGTGGGGTTTTTTGAAAACTCAACAAACATCCTACAGTATTGCACACCAGCCTTTTTCTGGGAGAGCATTCTTCTTGAAACCGAAAAGGCAGAGGAGTCAAATTACCACTTTCCGCGGTCACTGAGGAGAAACAATCAGGTTTCGAAATATCGGTATCTGACCAGGAGTTATATGTTAGTGAGTTTCCTCCCTATTGGAGAATGTCTCCCCCTTGGAGACTATAAGCTTGCTGAAGGCTCATTTTGAGAAGTATTTATTATTCCCCATTCACCCACTCAAGCACATACTGTTAGTTAGGCAGAATTATCTGCCACTGCAGATATAAATGCTTATCCCCCCTCCCCCTATTTCTTTGATCTAAGACATAAGAGCAAGCTTTGTATATAATTGCATATTTCTTGCAGTCAATGCAACACCAAGCTGCTCTGTAAGTTGCTGGAATGGTGCTTGGTTACCTATTCTTGGAATTTATTAGTTTATTGTAATTTAGTCCCTTGTGGATTCATTCCAAGAACTAGCCCTCAGCACTTATGTCTTAAGAGGTTATCGTGTTATATTTTCTACTTTTCACAAGAAAATGTAGCTTGTTTTGCTCTTTCATGATTTTCTTTTGCTTCTTAGGTGGCACTTTTGATTGATTTCTTGAAACTCAACAAACATCCTATAGTATTGCACACCAGATTTTTTGAAACTCAACAAACATCCTACAGTATTGCACACCAGCCTTTTTCTGGGATACCATTTTTCTTAAAACCGAAAAGGCAGAGGGGTCAAGTTACCACTTTCCCCAGTGACTGAGGAGAAACAATCAAGTTTCGAAATACTGGTATCTAACCAGGAGTTATATGTTAATGAGTTTCCTCCCCATTGGAAATTGTCTCCCCCTTGGAGACTATAAGCTTGCTGAAGGCTCATTTTGAGAAGTATTTATTATTCCCCATTCACCCACTCAAGCACATACTGTTAGTTAGGCAGAATCATCTACCACTGCAGATATGAATGCTTATCTCCACCTATTTCTTCAATCTAAGATATAAGAGCAAGCTTTGTTTATAATTGATATTATATATATATATATATATATATATATATATATATATATAAAGTTGACATAAAACAGAAACAGTGACACCCTACGATATGGCAAATAGCATAGCTTGCGAATATAAGCAACAGTAGACACAAAACACTCTATCAGTGTTAGAAGGCGGTAGAGTAGCAACAGAATTCAAATGGCTTCAGACCAGGAGGAAGAGTACATACAAAACACCCTATCAGTGTTAGATAGAGGTAGAGTAGCGACAGAATTCAAATGGCTTGACAATATAAGGATGACTACACACAAAATACGCTATCAGTACTTGAGGGCGTTAGAGTAGCAACAGAATTCAATTCATAGGCCTACTTACTCCCAAGCGCACGTACTGCCCCCCGTTATTCAGTACTTTAAAGGAAAAGTGATCGTGAAGTTGGGACACATGCACGAACGCACCTACGCACGCATGAGAGAGAGAGAGAGAGAGAGAGAGAGAGAGAGAGAGAGAGAGAGATTATACTCATTGTCTTAACAGAAGCTTCTGTGCTACGAAGGGCAGAGAGCAGCAGCAGAATGGACAGAGGCAAGAGTATGGAACTCACTGTAGACATGGCTGGCATGATGAGGTTGCAGGTTTCTCCTGGTTATTCTATGTGAACACACACACACACACACACACACACACAACACACACACACACACACACACACACACACACACACACATTTATATATCTCTGTATCTATCTGTCTATGTATCTCTCTCTCTCTCTCTCTCTCTCTCTCTCTCTCTATATATATATATATATATATATATATATATATTATATATATATATATATATAAGTGAGCTGCGTGTGTGTGTGTGTGTGTGTGTGTGTGTGTGTGTGTGTGTGTGTGTCAGGCTGAAGTTGGCGGCCAGGAGAATCGACGGATCGTCACCAAACTTGGCACGAACATAGAGGGACATCTGCCGAGTAACACAGGGTCATTGGATAGTTTCTACGACAGTTATTTGTGACCGTTAAAAACCGTTAACAACACGTACCCCCCTAAAAACGATTAAAAATACAATCTTTTCTGATGTTGGCGGCAAAGGGAGTCGTCGGATCACCACCAAACTTGGCATGAGTCTAGAGGGACATACTGTGGATAACATAGGGTCATTTGATAGTTTTTATGACCGTTATTCATCACTGTTAAAAAGCGTAATTTTCTAAATTTAGACCGTTCTTGATGAAATTTGGTATACAGGTGTAGTTTTAGATGCTGAACAATGATATACAACTTACATGAACCAAAACTTAAAATTGACCGTTAAAAACCGTTATTATATTAATTTAGATCGCTCATGATGAAATTCGGTATACAGATACAGTTTTAACGCTGAACAATGATATACAACTTACACGAACGGAAACTTAAAATTGAGCGTTAAAAACCGTTATTATATAAATTTAGACCGTTCTTCATGAAATTCGGTATACAGATGCAGTTTTACACGTTGAACAACGATATACAACTTACACGAACGGAAACTTAAATTGAGCGTTAAAAACCGTTAAGAATCGTTATTTTCTAAATTTAGACCTTTCTTGATGAAATTTGGTATACAGGTGCAGTTTTACACGCTGATCAATGATATACAACTAATATGAACAGAAAACCTATATAATAAGTGAGCTGTGTGTGTGTGTGTGTGTGCGTGGTGTGTGTGTGTGTGTGTGTGTGTGTCTGTCTGTCTGTCTGTCTGTCTGTCTGTCAGGCTGAAGGTGGCGGCCAGGATAATCGACGGATCGTCACCAAACTTGCCACGAACCTAGAGGGACATCTCCCGAGACCGTTCTTGATGAAATTCGGTATACATATGCAGTTTTACACTTTGAACAACAATATACAACTTACACGAACGGAAACTTATAACTGAGTGTTAAAAACCGTTAAGAACCGTTATTTACTAAACTTAGTACGTTTTTGATGAAATTCGGTTTACAGGTGCAGTTTTACACGCTGATCAATGATAGACAACTAATATGAACCGAAACTTAAAATTGACCATTAAAAACCGTTAATTTCTAAATTTAGAGATGGTAGTCTGCAGAGGATTTCAGATATACACCGAAGTTATGATGCTCTGCAATACCCTCTGACTTTTGTCTATGGGACGGATGAGTACAGTGTTTATCTTACTGCAGAAAATGGGCGAAAGATTACGCAACAGCAGTGCTATTCTTTCCATATCCAAGTCCGCCCAGAAAACCACGTCTTGAACTACGGCAGGTTGTTCCAGCAGCTTCTGGGAGACAGAGCAGCTCAAGTACATCAGAAGAGAAGAACAGTCTCTGCGAGCCGATAGCTACCAGGAACTGTGTGACGCTCTCTTTGCCAATGATGGGGACCCGCAAAGCGTGGGACAAAGAATCATGCTGCCTTCATCGTTTACTGGTGGTCCACGCTACATGCATGAGAAGCAAAGTGACGCCATGGCCTACGTACGCAGGTACGGCTGTGCTGATCTTTTCATCACCATGACGTGCAACCCCAACTGGCCAGAGATCGTCAACAACCTGCTTCCAGGACAGGCTGCACATGACCGCCCTGACATCGTGGCCCGAGTCTTCAAACTGAAGCTAAAGAATCTCATGGGCATGCTCAATAAGGGGATCTTTGGAAACATCAGAGCATGGCTGTACACTGTGGAGTACCAGAAGTATGGTCTGCCTCATTCCCATATTCTGGTCTGGCAGACTCCAAACAACAAGATACGGCCAAACAACATTGATCTTGCTGTCTGTGCGGAAATCCCAAACTCACAGGAAAGCCCTTAGCTGCACCGTATGGTCATGGCACACACGGTCAACGGGCCCTATGGAATCTTCAACCCAAGGAGCAGCCGCATGGACAGAGAGACCAGGTCATGTAATAAAAACTACCCCAAGGTCTTCCGAAGGGTCACAGAGCAGGGTGAGGACAGCTACCCCAAGTACAGGAGACGCGAGCAGTCTGATGGAGGACATACTGGGACTATGAAGCTTGGGCAGAGAGACATTGTCGTCACCAACCAGTGAGTTGTCCCCTACAACCCTTACCTCCTACATTAGTTCAACTGCCACATCAATGTGGAAATATGCAGTAGCATAAAATCCATCAAGTACGTCCTGAAGTATTCCACAAGGGCACAGACCAAGCTGTCTTCCAACTCCAAGCAACTAAGGCAGATGAAGGAGCAGCTCAACAACCTCCAGTCGATGACGAGATCCAAATGTACCAGAATGCCCGCTACGTTGGCAGCATCGAGGCGACCTGGAGACTCCTGGGATTTGACCTGCATGAGCGCCACCCCATGGTGCAGAGACTAGCTGTCTACTTGGAGAATGGACAACCGGTCTACTTCAATCCACACAACGCAACGCAAAGAGCAGAAGGTTCTCCACCAGAAACAACCCTTACCGCCTTCTTCAGCCTATGCTCTCAAGACCCTACAGCACGACAGCTGAAGTGCGTGGAAGTCTCTGAGCACTTCACATGGATGTCCACTCAGAAGATGTGGAAGAAACGACAAAGGGGCACTGCAATCGGGCGATTGTACAGCATCAGTCCTCGCCAGTGGGAGTGCTACTTCTTGAGGCTTCTACTCAACGCTGTGAAAGGACCCCGTTCGTACGAAGAGCTGAAGACTGTCAACGGCTATGTCCACAACACTTTTCGAGATGCTTGCAATGCTCTTGGATTCCTAGAAGAAGACCGCCATCTACAACCTGCCCTGGAGGAAGCCTCCGTCTCTCAGAGACCCCGACTGCTGCGTGACTTCTTCTGTATCATCTTGGTGGCTTGCAACCCCAGTAACCCAGGCAACCTGTGGAACCTCTTCAGAGACCATCTTGCTGAAGATTTCCAAGTCCGAAGAGATGTCTAAGATGAAGCGCAGTACACAGATGCCATCTACAACCAAGCTCGTACTGTGATTCAGGACAAACTCTTCCTTCTTGGAGGCAAGTCTACAGAGGAGTATGGGATGCCAAGAGTCACACAACAACAAACTATGTCTCGAGAATACTACCGCGAGACCAATTACGACACTGCTGCACTCCGTGCAGCAGCTGATGACCAGCTGAAGAAGCTGACAGCTGACCAGAGAGACGTGTACGACAGCTTTATGACCATGGTTGAGTAGAGGCAGGACCCCACAGCAAGCAGCAACATAATGTTCCTTGACGCTCCAGGAGGGACAGGAAAGACCTTCATCCTGAATTTTATCCTGAACAGGATCCGCTCCACAGGCAAAATAGTGCTAGCTACTGCTTCCAGTGGCATTGCCGCTATCTTTTGCCGGGTTGGCGGACAGTGCATCGCACTTTCAAGGTCCCCCTGAATGCGGAAAAGCGGAGAAACGCCAACCTGCTCTGTCAAGCGTGGGTCAACGTTGGCCAAAGTCATCAAAGAGGCTGCAGCCGTTTTAACTGATAAGCTCCCATGACCCACAAAGCTGTCTACGAGGCCATGGCTCTACGCTGCAGGACATCACCCAAGTGCACAGGCCAATTGGAGGCATCCCAACGCTGTTCTGTGGGGACTTCAGGCAGATCCTTCCTGTCGTCCTCAATGGCACCAGGGCCAACATTGTCAACGCCTGTCTGAAGAAGTCCTACCTGTGGCGGAGCATGGTTGTTAAACATCTAACCACCAACGTGAGAGCCCACCCGTATGGAAATCCCCAGACAGCCAGCTTCGACAAACTTCTGCTTGACATTGGCAATGTTGCCATTGAGTTTCCAGATACTATATTGGTCCCACCAGCACTATGCCAGTTTTCAGATAGCCAGGAGGATCTGATAGAAGCAGTCTACCCAGATCTTCATGCTCACTGTGCAGACTCAGACTGGTTAGCGGAAAGGGCCATAATCTCCTCCCTGAACGAGACTGTCAACAGGCTGAACAGAAAAATCGTAGCTAACTTCCCTGGAGAGGAAACTCTGTACAGATCTGTTGACACGGCCCAAAATGATGATGAGGCAGTCCTTTATCCGCAAGACCTCCTGAACTCCTTTGACATTTCTAGACTTCCACCACATGAACTGTTGCTGAAATCTGAAGTGCCCATTATCATTCTCCGCTCACTGGACCCACCAAAGGTGACCAATGGCACCCGATGTGTCATCAACAGACTGCACAGGAACGCTGTAGAAGCGAAAATATCCTGTGGCCCCTACAACGGTGAACCGGTGCTGCTCCCCAGAATTCCTCTGGAACCCACGGACTCACCCCTGCCATTCCAGTTCCGACGGCTTCAGTTTCCCATGAAACCAGCTTTCGCTCTGACAATGACCAAGAGCCAGGGACAGACATTTTCATCCCTTGGGCCAGACCTGACCGTTCCGTGTTTTACACATGGAATGTTCTACGTTGCAGCATCACGAACTGGAAGCGCAGAAACACTGACTATACTTGCGCTAAACAGGGAGACCAGAAATGTTGTCTACCCAGAGGCCCTCCAGTAGACATGATACATCGTGAAAATGCAATCTTTTCACAGATTTGTCATGTTTGAGTTGGGTTTAACGTCCGTGCCCAAATCAAGGATATGCAGACAGCTGGTCCGTCACATTAGCCTGACACCTGCGGGGCCAGGGTGGATATCGGGGTGAACTATGGTCATTTTAGCTGGAAACATTCCACGTGAACATTTCCAAGACCAAGCCAGGATTCGAAACCACGACCTTTGGATCATGAGTCCAGTGCCTTATCCACTAGGTTATGGCGGCCCCTACAGAGTTGTCATTTTGGAGCACTTCAATCGAGGAATTGAGAATGCATCGGTAAGTTCACAAAGTACAGGCATCCCTCTATCGACTGTGTATCGTATTACAAAAAAAATTAATTAGGGAAAACAGATTGAGAGGTAAGAAGGGAGTGGGCGTCCGAAGAAATTGGGTGAAGTAGACAGGAAGAGGCTGGGGCAACTGGTTCGGCATGGGGAAAATGAAACAAACCAAGCTGAATTTTAGTGTATTGTCTTTTAAGTGGTGAGAGAGAGGGGTGGCCAGAAAATTATTGTACAGCTATACCCAAGTGAAGCCGGGTACACCGGCTAGTGTATATATATATATATATATATATATATATATTATATATATATATATGAACATTCTTTGCGGTACTCACGTGACGGCAAACATGTATTAATTGTTTTGATTTACAATCAATCCCCCCCCCCCCCCTACATCTTCCCACCCCTCCCCCCACACAAATACACATTCTCTCTCTCTCTCTCTCTCTCTCTCTCTCTCTCTCTCTCTCTCTCTCTCTCTCTCATACATTCTATTGTTTTCACACACGCATGCCCCAAACCCACTGGATCAAGATGGATTCTGACCAAATTTTACCGTTACTGGACACACGCATACCGAATTTTATCAATAACGGTGTAAATTTAGAAAATGACGGTTTTTAACGGTCAATGTTAAGTTTTGGTTTGGCGTGCTCGTAGGAAAAGGTTGCTTTTAGCCACGCAATGTTCTTTGCAGCATTAGCATTGGCTCGTGATCTCCTGTTTGCTTGCTGCCTTGCTTGTGTCTCATGTGGTTCTTCCCGGGCGCGCTGAGATGCAGTCCGGACATGGTCTGCTTCTCGTCTCTGGTTCCTTTCCTCTAGATCTTCCCTAGCACGCCGAGATGCGTCTCTCGCCCGATTTTCCGCCTGCCTCTGGCCCCTTTCCTCTGGATCTTCCCTAGCACGCCGAGATGCTTCTCTCGCTCGATTTTCCGCCTGCACTCACTGTTCCCATTTCCATGCTTCTGATTGCCCTTAATTTTGTAGGAACAGACTTTGTGCAGAAGTAGTTTATGTAGGTTTTGCTTGAGTTAATCAACGGGTCTGTGTCTATCAGGCTTTGCACGGTACAATCATTTTTCTGGCCCCTCTCATTCTTCCCTTTTCATCCCCCTACCCTGTTCCATCCATGTTGCAAAATTACTTACCGTTACTGGACGTACGTGTACCAAATTTTAATGGTGTAAATTTAGAAAATAACGGTTTTTAACGGTCAATGTTAAGTTTTGGTTCATAAAATTTCCATAACATTGTTCAGCGCTTAAAACTGTACATGCATACGGAATGTTATCAAGAACGTTGTAAATTTCGAAATTTAGAAAATAACGGTTTTTAACGGTCAAATTGAATGGTCATAATGACTATCTAATGACCCTATGTTACCCGCTGGATGTTCCTGTAGGCTTATGTCAAGTTTAGTGGCGATCCGATGACTGTCGTGGCCGCCAACCTCAGAAGATCGGGTTTTAAACAGTTTTTTCTTTTTATAGGGTTGGTGTTTTTAACGGTTTTTAACTGTTATAAATAACGTTTTTTAACTGCCAAATAACGGTTCTAATTTTAGAGAAGTAGCCCTGTACCTGTGCAATGTCACAACGGCTATTTGAAGAAACCCAGAGG
>CM065732.1:65829850-65832350 GCA_033310375.1 Conus canariensis
ACACTATCCTAACTACGCTTGTTCTTGCACGACCTCCAAGTCAGACCAGGCGTTCATTGCACTCCCAGTCCACCCCTGACTCATGCTGGCCAATATAGCTACATCGGACAGTCACTTGGGCAGGCCGACGAACAGACATGGGCATGGAGAGGCAGTCTGCAATGGATTCGGTGGCACAGTGTTGGGTATCAGTAACTTGAGTTCTGATTTCAGATGAACGGGGTCCTCTCCTCCAGTAGGAATGCTCACTCTATGTGGATCCACGAATCATAATCGTTATCAACAGCAGCTCCGTAGGTGGGCGTGTCATCCTGCCTTTGTGGCACTAGAACGTGTATTTCTTATCCCAGCCTGAGTGTGTTGAGTGTTTCAGAAATAGTCTAGTGTCTCTTTCAAAGTGTGGTTTCATTAAATCATTTGTATATCAGTATAAGTATCAACTTGATATCTGTTGTCTTAGTACAAGCAGTAACAGCAACAGCAGCCGCCACAGTAGTAGTAGTGGTGGTGGTGGTGGTGGTGGTGGCGGTGGTCGCGGTGATGGCATTGGCAATATATGACGGTCTAATAATACCAAACAGGGCTTCCTTTTATGAGAAATCCTGTCAACAAGCCCTAGAACCATAGACACCTGTGGCGCGTTCAAACCCGCATCTATTAAGTACACAATATTCGATTGCAGGGTTTCAGTGTTCACATTTTACATTTGTTTTCACCACCTATTTCCCCGTTATAACATCTTTGCTTGGATTTATCACATGCGCTTTTTTTTCTTCGACTGGTCAATCATTTGTTCACTAGATCAGAAGGCGTTAATACTTCTTTTTGCATAAATACATTAATGATGGTCATACGTAATTAGGGAAGAAACATTCCTTTCGGAGCTTAAGTCCTTCATGATATCCATCCTCTTTGAACATAAAGTGAATGGAAAAAAACCTTGGTCACAATTAAGCCTGGTCCAATTTCGTCCTTTATTCTCAACCAATGTCCTACACACACACACACACACACAGACACACACACACACACACACACACACACACACACAGACACACATATATATATATATATAATATATATATATATATATGTATAGGACATTGGTTGATATATATATATATATATATATATTATATTAACGTATATACTGGGTTACATCATTCGGCGACTTCTGTCAACCTCCTGGCGATCAGGTCCTGAAAAAATAGTCAGTCGCATGTTACTTGTATATCAAAGAAGGGAGAACCTCAATACGTGTCGGGGACCTGATCAACTCGTTAGTCACATGTTAGGTGTGTATTATTGGAGGGAGAACCTCAATACGTGTCGGGGACCTGATCAACTCGTTAGTCACATGTTAGGTGTGTATTATTGGAGGGAGAACCTCAATACGTGTCGGGGACCTGATCAACTCGTTAGTCACATGTTAGGTGTGTATTATTGGAGGGAGAACCTCAATACGTGTCGGGGACCTGATAAATTCGTTAGTCACATGTTAGGTGTGTATTATTGGAGGGAGAACCTCAATACGTGTCGGGGACCTGATCAACTCGTTAGTCACATGTTAGGTGTGTATTATTGGTGGGAGAACCTCAATACGTGCCGGGGACCTGATAAACTCGTTAGTCACGTGTTAGTTGTGCATTATTGGAGGGAGAACTCAACACATGTAGGGGACCCAATACACTCATTAGTCACATGTTAGTTATATATTGAAGGAGGGAGAACCTCAATACGTGCCGGGGACCTGATCAACTCGTTAGTCACGTGTTAGTTGTGTATTATTGGAGGGAGAACTCAACACATGTAGGGGACCCAATACACTCATTAGTCACATGTTAGTTGTATATTGAAGGAGGGAGAACCTCAAGACGTGTCGGGGACCTGATAAACTCGTCAGTCACAAGCTATTTCCACAGTGAGGTGACGGCAGTCAAAAACTGGAACACTTAAGATGAAAGAGACAAACAAATTTCAAGACAAAACACGATGCGTTTAGACCTGTTTGGTCTTCTTCAGTCAAGATAAACAACATCCAGGGCATGAAAAAAACTACAACAAGATGCAAAGCATTTAACGTACTCCCAGTTTATCTTCCAGAAGAAACGTCACAATCAAACATGCGTCCTAATGTATTTGACGTCACAATCAAACATGCGTCATACTGTATTTCGTCACTGAGATATTCCATAAAGATGAAAACCCATATGGGGCCGTTATAGCCGTTAGTAACGGATATTCTGGTAAATAAAACATCAGGCATCATCAGTGACCCATAATGAACATACCTACAAATTTTCAGAAAGATTGGCACAGAAGATTTGTCTGCAGCGAGTGGAACACATTTTGACCACGGACAGACAGACACACAGACAGCATTTCTTTGTTCCCATTATAAAGCACTCCCTGTTCTATGAGAACTGGGAGTACAAAAAGCAAGAATGAGCAATCACTGATCACTTCAAATAGGGCGCAAAATTGAGGGTGAATGGAAGCT
>CM065732.1:65834850-65844850 GCA_033310375.1 Conus canariensis
TCTCTCTCTCTCTCTCTCTCTCTCAAGGAATAATACCAGCTGTATTTATCATTCTGCATTTTGATTTATGTTTTCCCTTCCTTGGCATTAGAGCTGAAAGAGATATTGCCATATACCTGTTTATCCCGGGAACTTTCATGAACCAAATCCTGGACCAGATGGAAATCCAAATCACCGACTATTTTGTATGGCAGGCTATCAACATGATGAAGACCGGTATATCACGGGAAAACTTCAGGGTTGGTGGGAACTTCTCCAGAAAGACAACGAGCATCTGAAGCAGAAAATTAATCACCTCACCAACAAGTGCCACATTCTTGAACAACAGTGCGAAAACCTCTTCCAGTGGAAGGACTTGTTTCTAGATGTGTCGCAAAAAATGGACAATCAGGTAGACAGAGTCGAGTCTTTTTCTCGTCATAACAACCTGAGATTTTTTAACGCCTTTGAAGACCCAAATGACACCAGCCTCCAGTGCACTCGTAAAGTAGTGCAGCTGATGAATCGTTTTTTTCTCCTCCAAACAGTGGACAGTCGACGATGTGGAACGAGCCCACCGTGTTGGGCAAAGAAACAGCAACAACCGGTACCCTCGTCCCATCATTGCCTGTTTTTCCCACTGGCAGGATAAAATGTCCATTCTGAGAAGTCAGGAGTGCAGGAAGGAGATGGCTGATGCCCTGGGAATACGTGTGGCTGCAGATCTAACCAATCGCCAGAACCAGATCGTCAGAGAAGAGAGAAATGCCGGCAGACATGCCTACTTCTGGAGAGGTCGCCTGTTTTACAGCAAGAATAAACGAAACGACTCTCGTAAAAGAGACCTTGAAAGTCACTCTGGCGCTCCAAGCTATGGCACTGCTGCTCCACAGATGCACAGCAAGTCAAGTCACTCAGACCATTCTCGTGAAATGCGTGAACCAGTCAATCAGCGCGATGTGGTTCAAAATGACGAGGTACAATGTGACGTTGATAAACATCTTACCCTCGCAGACATCCCATTTCCACAGAATTCCACTGAGGACCTCCCTTGGACTGCCGACATGACTACCTTCCCACCACTTCCAGATCGTCGCGCAGAGGACATGAAGAATTGTCCCCAGACCTCAGACTGGATAGATGACTCACATCATGGGAAAGTTAATCAGCAGCGCCGTACTCCACGCTCAGCGCACCATCCAACGACGCTGAAGGAATCTACAGTCTCGGGAGAGAGAGCTAAAACATCAGCTGCAGCACTGCCATCCAACCCTTCAAGACCTCAGCGCACTCCTCGTGTCAGAGGCAGACTAACCATTAATCAGTGGGGCGCACGACTCTTGTCTCCACCGGAACGCATGCAGGCAAGTCAACCTCCTAGCTCCTATGCAGGGAGTGGTGCTGCAAGTTCACCCACAGCACCCGAATCTCTGCTGGAACCTATACAGGATTCATGGACATTACACAAGTCAGTTTCTGATGCCATGGCTGTGTCCAACAAACACAGGTCATCGCCAGAAGACAAACCTGAACCGACATTACATGGTGTGACATGCAGCAGTACCCCTTTCCACACCAGACAGGCAACCTCTAGTGATCCTGATGCAGACCCTCCAGCCCACAAGTCAGAACCAGCAGTGCGTGGTGTACCATACAGCAACACCCCTCCCCACACCGGACAGGTAATGTCTGGCGATCCTGGTGCAAACTCGGTGTCCCATCTCTCCCCATCTTCATCACCGGACACCTTGACCCTTCCAGAAACCACGGCAACCAGCAGCCAGACTCTGGTCAAACAGCTGAATGATCCCTGGACTGATGCTGATATGATGGAAAGCCAGTCCCCTGTGAACATTATAGCTGAATCTGAAGATCAAGAAGGCAATAGCCCAGCTCACCATGTAACCTTTCGGCCAGATGAACAGAAATACTCCATGACTACTGAAACCCCCAAATCCCATATCAGACTGACACGCAGCAAAGCTAAATGCAGGCAACAACATGTCACTGAGTGTTTCCTCCGTATTGGGACTGGCTCATCCAGGCCTGACGTAAATGACCAATTGCAGAATACCTAGGGACTCGGCCCTGCCTGTGTCATCAGTACTGGTGCTAGCATGCGTTCCAGCAGTGTTAAAAATGTAAATAACCGGAATATATCCTTGCTAACGTATAACATCGAAGTCTTAAGGACTGTGTATGTACAAGCCTGATATTAAATCACTTTTGTCTAATTATGATGTTGTTTTTCTTGCAGAAACTTTTGCGACTGATTTTCCAGCTCACCTCTTTCCTTCTTTTGATGTTTTTGTGTCTCCTGGTGTAAATCTGTCAGATTGTGTCGCGTCTCGCTTGTCTGGCGGGGTTGTATTGATGGTCAAAAAAGTATTTTCTAATTTTGTTGAACATATCCCAATTGAATATGATAACTGTGCTGTCCTGAAACTTTCAAAAGAATTAAACAGGCTTACGTATTGATTGCATTCTCATAAGCATGTACATTCCTCCGTATAACAGCCCTTATTATAATGAAACAGAAACTGATAATGGAATTTATTTGCTGGAACATTGTATGATTGATATTTATGAAAAGTATGGAGATCTTCCTTTCGTGGTGATGGGTGATTTTAATGCAAGAACCGGCAGTGCTAACGCCAAAGAGTTCTCCCTCCCAGACACCGTTATATGGAAGGATGACAGTACAGAACTGGAGGAACAATTCAGGAGAAAATCTAAAGATAATACAACAAATGATTTTGGCCGATACTTGCTTAAATTTGTGAACAATTTTCATTAGTGATATTAAATGGTCTTCTACCAGGAGATAAGAATGGTGAATTTACATATATTGCACATAATGGATCAAGTGTTATTGATTATTTTCTTATATCTAGATGTATTTCTGAATACACCTTAAACTTGCGAGTTCTACATACTGTTGAATGTAAACATTTACCTGTAGAACTTATATTAAGTCCTGCAACGTCTTTAGCTAATGTCCCTAAGAAACCAGTGAAAACTGTGATAGAAAAGTTTGTTTGGAACCGGAAAAGATTAATGAATATCATCAAGCATTTATGTCACATATATTTACAGACATTTTTAATCAGGCTACAGAACTGATCGATAATGACGTAAACTCAGCGTTGAGTAAATTCTGTGAAGGCCTGGCTCTCGCTGGGCAGTGCATGAAGAAACAAACAGTATTAAGAAAACCACAAAACAATCCTTGGTTTGATACCGAATGCAGGAAAATGAAATCAGAGTTACACGCGCTCTGAGAAACTTTACAAATGTAGTAATGAAAACGAGCAGAAGAACTCAGACACATATACGTTGATAAGCGAAGGGATTATAAATGGCTTTTAAATGAGAAAAAAGCCAAGATAAAACGCGCACGCTAGATTCATTAGATGCATATATAAACGATCCCAAGACATTTTGGAGAACTATAAAATCAAGAGTTTTCACTAAAATTCCAGACACTTCTATCACAATAGACGAATGGTATGATTACTTCTATAAGGTTTTCAATGATAATTCTATCCAAGATGAAATATTACAGAGAAATAACATTCAGGAAGATGTGTGTTTCGAGAGTCAGTGGTTTGCTAATAATAGAATTATAGAGAACACCACATTAAATTCAGACATAACAGTATCAGAGATTAAAGACGCAATCAGAGCTTTAAAGAATGGAAAAGCGGCCGGACCAGATGGATTTAGTGGCGAGTTTTATAAACACGCTCCTCCTTTAATTATTTCATTCATCACCAAATTTTTCAACAAATTGTATGATTCTGGGACTTTTCCACTTATCTGGTCCGAATCAGTTATACACCCGATACGCAAAAAAGGCGATGTTAATTCGCCTGACAACTATAGAGGTATTTCATTGCTAAACATTTGCGCAAATTGTATACTTATATCATAAATAAACGCTTGACACAATGGGTGGAAGAAAATAATATATTAAACGAATCACAAGGCGGATTCAGAAAGAGCTATAGTACAGCTGATCAGATATTTACTTTAATAAGTCGTGCAAAAACAGTTGTCTTCTGGAAAGAAACTTTATGCTGCGTTTATTGATTCTAAAAAAGCCTTTGACTTAGTAAATCGAAATTATTTGTGGTTAATTCTTCGTAAAAATGGTATCCATGGCAAAATGTATCGAGCTATTAGGAGTATATATCAAGTTGTGAAAGCTAGAGTCCGAGCAAATAATGATCTTACTGAAGCTTGTATGTGCCCCCGTGGGTTAAAACAGGGGGGCAACTGCAGCCCTATTCTTTATTCTCTGTTCATTAATGAACTTGCTAATGACATTGTGACACATGGTAAACACGGAATAAGCTTATCACCTGACTTGTTACAGATTCTTATCATGTTATTTGCCGATGACGTCGTTCTTCTTTCCCACACCATAGTGGGTCTTCAGCACCAGCTGAACGTATTACGTAGCACTGCTGACAGACTCCAACTAACTGTCAATGAAGAAAAATCTAAAATAGTAATATGTAGAAAAGGGGGTCATATCGCTTGTCGAGAAAAATGGTTCTATAAAGGTGTCCAGCTAGAAGTTGTAAATGAATGTAAATACCTCGGAGTGATAGTATCTACAGGTTTAACGTTTTCATACTCACTGGAGGATATGCCTCTGAAAGCGAAGAGGTGTGTTTTTAGTGTTTTGAAATTTCTATGGTCACTTGGAGAAAATAATCCCAAACTTTTCTTTAAAATTTTTGATTGCCAAATTCAGCCTATCTTAACATATGGATCTGAAGTGTGGGGTCTGACAGCAGATCATACAGTTATCGAAAGAGTGCATCTACTAGCCATTAAACGTCTGTTGAATGTGAGTATGAAAACACCAAGCGCACTTGTGTACTGTGAATCTGGGAGGTACCCACTTTATATTCAGACATCTATAAAACGTATCAAGTATTGGTTAAAGCTAACCCGTATAGACGAAAGCCGTATTCCAAAGAAATCTTACAAAATGCTTTATGCTCTGTTTTGCAACGGTAAGAAGAACTGGGTAGCCAACGTATGCTTTACTTTGTTTAGATACGGCTTTGGTTTCGTTTGGGAGAACCAAGGAGTTGAAAATGTTAAATATTTTGTGTCCATCTTTAAGCAAAGACTATTTGATTGCCATTTACAGGATATTGATTCTAAAATTATGGCAAAAGAAAGATTCAGATTCTATTCTTCGTTCAGGCAATTATGTGATGTCCCGACATATCTATTCACGGTTAAAAACCCTGCTCTCAGAAAACATTTGTCAAGAGTCAGACTCGGTGTCTCACGTTGAAACCCCACCGATATAGATATTCTAAAAGGAAAGAAAATACTAGCTGTCCTTTTTGTCCTAATTCTGAAGAATCAGAATTAAATTTTATATTGGTTTGTACTTACTATAAAGCTATCCAAGAAACTTTTCCGCCCTCAGTAACTCCGTTTTGAAACTTGGCTTGTTCGTTTTCTTCTCTGAATGCTGCTGTGCACATGTGTGAGACTGGGGTATAGAGAGAATCATTGCAATTTCTTTTAGGACTGGATGTTTCCCTGTCTGTTCTGGTTTTTGCTTGTATAATTTAATGTTTAGGTAAAAGGAGGTATCTCCAAAGGCACTGATTTAGACCTGAGTGTTTTCAATATTTTTACTATGAAAGTTTAACTTATATTCAATGTTTCAATCCCCCGCCTCTCTTTAATTTCGGCTTCATATAAGAGTCGTTCCTATTGTTTTTCATTGTTTCACCAGATCCTTTTACCATCCCACCAAACGCTCCATCCCCCTATCGACCAGAGAGATATGAGCCTACACAGTGCCACCATCCCACCAAACGCCCCACATCCCTATCGACCAGAGAGACACCTGCACCACTCCAACAGAAGCAGACTTCCACCCACGGCATGCATCGACGCCAACCAGAGCCAGCCAGCAGAACAAGTGGAAGGGCAGACCACTGCGCCTCCTCAACGTAAACTTTAGATCTGCGGTTGGGAGAAGGGCAGAGATTGAGTGCTTGGTCGAAAGCACAAAGCCGGACATAATCTTCGGAACAGAGACATGGCTCGCTCCCTCCATCCAAGACAAAATCCTGCCGGACTTTTATCAAGTCTACAGAAAGGACAGAAACAGGGAGGGAGGAGGAGTACTTCTGGCTATCCGCTCAGACTTGAGGAGCTTCGCCGTCCCAGAACTGGCAACTGATTGTGAAATGGTGTGGGCAGGCCTTAAACTACTTGGTAGGAAGACCCTATACCTCTGCGCCTACTACCGACCAAATGTCTCGGACGAAGTAAGCCTGACTGAACTTCGAAGATCACTGGAAAGAGCAACAGAGATTTCCAATGCACACCTTATGATTGGAGGAGATTTCAACTTTCCAGGATGGGACTGGCCACACTCCACCCTGAAACCAAAGGCACCGTACCCTAGTCTGCATACCGATTTCATGGAACTCACCAGGGACTGCGGACTGGAGCAGATAGTCATGGAGCCAACAAGACAGGACAATATCCTCGACCTCATCTTAACCAACACACCTTACCTAGTGCCGAGAGTTGAGATCATCCCTGGACTAGCTGACCATGACATTGTCTATTGCGAATACACCCTAGCGGCCCAGAAAGAGAAACAGCCACCCCGCAGGATTCCTCTGTACCGCAAAGCCAACTGGGACGGAATGAAGAAAGCAATGACAGAGCTCCATGCAACGTTGGAGAGGGAAAAGGGCAGCCTTTCTACAGAGGATCTATGGAAAAGATTCAAAGAAGCCCTCAGTACCGCCATGGAGACCTTCATACCACACAAGCAGGCCCGCCCCAAGCAGAGCAAGCCATGGGTTACCCCGGAGATAAAGAGCCTCATCAACAGGAGGGCCCGAGTCTACAAGAAAATGAAGAAGATAGGGACAGAGGAACTGAAAACTGAGTCTCAACAACTCCGCAGAACAATCCAGAGCAAACTGAGGCGGGCACATTGGCAATATGTTAATGACGCACTGACTCCAAGCAGCCCAGACGAACCACCTACAACAAAACGCTTCTGGACTTACATCAAGAGTCAGAGATCTGCGAAAATCGGAGTCTCCCCCCTGAAGGTTAATGGTCAGCTGGTGTCGGATCCCAAGGCGCAAGCAGAAATCCTGAACAACCACTTCCATTCAGTCTTCAGTGAGGGTCGAGTCTACACCCAGCAAGAGTTCAGTGAGAAGTGCGGCATGGACAAGGGAGACTATACGGAGCTCAGTGAACTCTGCATCACGGAGGAAGGCGTCAGGAAGCTGCTGGTGAAACTTAATCCCAACAAAGCATGCGGTCCAGATGGCATCACCCCACGAGTGCTGAAAGAGTTGGCTGATGAAGTGGCTCCGGTCCTGACCTTGATTTTTCAGACTTCCATCGATAAAGGCATCATCCCATCAGATTGGCGAACGGCAAACGTGACACCTGTTTTCAAGAAGGGGGAACATTACGATCCTGCAAACTATAGACCAGTATCGCTGACCAGCATCCCATGCAAGATCTTGGAGCACATTGTGGTCACCGCCCTCATGAACCACCTCGAGGAGAATACGATACTGACCCCCCGACAGCACGGATTTCGTCGAAAAAGATCTTGCGAGACCCAGCTGCTGGAATTTGCCGAAGAACTGTCCGACAACATGGAGAAGGGAGGGCAGACTGACATCGTAGTGCTGGACTTTGCCAAGGCCTTTGACAAAGTAAACCACAGCCTCCTGACCCATAAACTCCATCACTACGGCGTCAGGGGGAAAGTCAATAACTGGATCAAGGGTTTCCTTGGAGACAGGCAGCAAGCAGTAGTGGTCCAAGGGGCGAGGTCGGATTGCGTCAGCGTAAGGTCAGGGGTTCTGCAGGGGTCAGTACTTTGTTCCTAGCATACATCAATGACCTACCGGACCAACTCACCTCGATGACGCGCCTCTTCGCTGACGACACTGCTGTATACTGGCTGATAACATCAGGCCTGGACCAAGAACAGCTACAACAAGACCTCCTCAAACTCGAACAGTGGGAGAAGAGCTGGGACATGGCCTTTCACCCAGAGAAATGTACCACCCTCCCAGTGACCAGGAAGAAAAAACCCTTGCCAAACAGCTACCACCTACACGGCCAGAATTTAGCCACAGTCAACTCGGCGAAATATCTTGGCGTTACCATCAGCCACGATCTCAGCTGGGATGAGCATATCAATAACATCTGTTCGAAGGCCAACAAGACCCTCGGCTTCCTTCTCCGTAACCTTCGAATCAGTGCCATCCAGCTGAAAGAAACGGCGTACAAGTCCTTCGTGAGGCCCATACTGGAGTACGCCTGCACAGTGTGGGATCTACACACGAAACAAAATATCAGCAGGATTGAGGCAGTACAGAGTAGAGCAGCCCGGTTTGTTCTCAGAAGATATCACAACACTTCAAGTGTAAAAGCTATGATAGACAAACTGGGCTGGGATCCACTCCAGCAAAGCAGGAAGACCTCCCGCCTCGCCATGTTGTACAAAATCTTGCATGAAGAGGTCTGTGTGGACGCTGCCAAACTGAAACCTGCACCACCAAGAAAAAGAAGAGGACACTCCCAGCAACTGACCCAGATCCATTGCCGCACCCAATACCGACAACAGGCATTCTTTCCCAATACCATCAGGGACTGGAATGACCTGACTGAGGCAGCAGTATCAGCCAAAACCCTCGACACATTCGTGTCAAGGGTCCGATCAAATTAGAGTAGGAACCAGAGTAGGGATATAATGATAGGGTGTTTTTTTTGTTTTTTGTTTTTTTTTGAGGGGTGGGGGGTGGGGGGGGGGGGGGCTTGGCTGCACCTTATGTGTAATCAGGGCTGGCTTACCCCCGAGGGGGGACAGGGTGACCGTGGTAGCCTGCCAGCAGATCCACGCATAGCTAGTTAGCTTTATTCAATTTACTGTGTGTTGTGTAGTGAGAGTGTGAATGAGTTGTTTTTTGTTTTTTTTTGTTTTTTTGTGTGTGTGCGTCAACCCCAAAGCGGCAGAGTAATCAACCTGATGATTGTGGCCGCTCAACGGATGATGATGATGATGATGATGATGATGACATGAGCCTACACAGTGCCACCATCCCACCAAACGCCCCATCCCCCTATTGACCAGAGAGACATCAGCCTACACAGCCGAATGACGGCCATGTGTGGTTGTGTACAGTCCACAACAGAAGACGAAGGGATTAGCGTCTAATTCGCCTGAAGCGTTTAAGGACAAACTTCCAACGGTTTAAAATAATCCAGTTTCGTGTTAAGGCTTTTGCCTGCAACCCACCAGTTGGGAATAAAAAACAATCTGTGGCTTATCTAAGTTATCGTAAGCAGTCCACTGGTAGGAAATGAATTTAGCTGTTGTCTAGGTCGTTGTATGAAGTGCCCTAGCTGGAATAAATGAGTTGCTTGTATGGGTCAGTGTATACAGTCCCTAGGTTGGAAATAAATTAGTTGTCAATCTTGGTCATTGTATGGAGAGCACTGCTTAGCGGTGAATTAGCTTCTTCTCCGGGGAGTAATAACAGTCAGTTCACTGGTGAGAATAAATGATCTTGCTCCATGTGACAGAGTGATTTGACCTATAATGTGTCAGCAATTATTACATGCGAAATCCTTCTTATAATTCATCATACTTAAAAAGCCACTTCGCCGCTCAGTTCATTGTCCCAAAAGTGACACGCACCTTCAGATCCGGAAACATTTCAGAGCCACCGAATTACACTTACATCTATTCTGCAAGCTCTGTCCATGCCCTTAGAAAATCACATAAACCTGCTCGTTTACCACTGTCCTGGTTCTCACATCATGTTTCATGAAAATCAGGCTGGGATTTAGGCAAAATGTAGGTCAGTGTATGCAGTCTACTATCTGAACTAAATGAGGTACCCATTTACTGCCGGGTGGATAGTGAGGGGTCCAAGCCGTAAAATGTCAACCCTTGAGTGGTTCTAATCTATGACAGGTCATCTCT
>CM065732.1:65849850-65852350 GCA_033310375.1 Conus canariensis
GGCCTGACGAAGCTGTTAACAGCGAAAATTTGTTTAAAATACAAGTCTGAGACATGAACCGACTGTTGTTTTTATTCTTGTATATATATATATATATATATATATATATATATATATATATATATATATATATATATATATATATATATTCAGCTCACATTCACTCACTGCACAAACAATATTTCTTTTTTTCTCTAGTTTACACAGACGTCCAACTTGCCCTATATAAACAATTGCACTGGTTACAATGACTCAAATTCATATTATTCAAAAGTTTGTATTCTTCCCATCCAATTGAAAGGAAAATTCAAAATCCTCTCAGCAGCAGATAACTCTCATCATCTGAAGGGCTGTGAATGGCTGCTGGAGTTTCAGTATTACCTCCCTCGCACAGAGTACTTTCCCCTAGGAAGACAAGGCACTCTGTTAGTAATCTGAATGAATTACTTATTTGGTCATCAAGCACAGGATCCACATCTTGCCTATCCAGTGTGTGAACGGGGTAGACTTTGGAAATAATTCCGATCTCGATCAAAACAAAACAAAAAAATAAACGTTCGAAATTCGAAACTGCGATAAAAATTTGTATTGACAATTATCAAATATGCTCACACATCCCATACTCACCCTAGAATCAACCTCATTTAACCGTACAAATGGTTTAGAGTTCAACTGTCTCTCTATTTTTCAAACTTATCGTTCCTCTTCTTCTCCTCCTAACCAATCCTTTCCGTTCTTTACAAGTCTGTACTCTCTCATCCGCTGCTTCTGCGTAAACGTGACAAGCAGTCTCTGACTTTTAATGGCACAAATCACAATTAAAAAAAAAAAAAAAAAAAAAAAAAACCAATGAGGAACAAGCACCCTATAAAGGTGAGTTCAGTTTTCAATGCGAATTCAAAGTGCTAAAAAAAAAAAAAATCTTCCAAATTTCTTTTCATCTCCCCAGGAAGCATGACACTGGGAATCTGAACATTTGTTGTTTCAAAAGCTTGAGAGAGAAACATTTTAGCAGACTGCTAAAATTCTGTATATTTACTGTCATCACAATTCAGCATTTGCTGTTCTCATAATAACTGTTGGTGGTCTTCTGGATCTATACGTTTCTGTAAACACTACAAAACTAGTGCAAAATGACGTCATCGTGAGTGATGGGACAGTCACGTACGAAAACTTTACCTTGCACGGAATAACTGCAGAATTTCAAATATTGTTTTCAAAAACTGTTCCGAACTTGCTGGCGATTAAAATATACAAGTAATAGTTAACAGCGCTGCAGGTGAAATTCAGTATGTGGCTGGCTGCAAAAAACACTAAAGATTGTCCACCCTGAACTGGATCATTCCAGTTAACAGACTGGGAGGTGAGAAAATATATTATGATCGGTGTTCTGAGGAGGAAAAACAACATATTTGCAGCAATCAAGGTGACAGTCAATGGAATTACTTTGAGACGTCTGGAATCCTGGGTAGATTGTTGTAAAGGAAGACGCGTACCCGTTCTGAAGGATCTGACAAGTGTCCAGAGAAGAACGCTGTTGCCAGACCCCAGCAACACAAAAGGAACACAGAAACATTCAACTGTGAGTATCCATGGCCAAATTGTGTCGTAAAACCATTTGTAGGTTTCTGATACAGTAGGGCAGCATATGAAAGAACAAGATCCTATGTCATATCCATACAGAAAGTGACAGTTGATCAGAGTGATAGTAACGGTCATTAAACCAGCAGTAATTTGCGACATTCCCTTCGTCCACACAGCACTGACCCGAATGGCCATATTATAGAAGCTGCCGTTAGCAAGGTGAGGGCCACTAGCATCCAAGGAGACAAAGTACTCATCGTGCTATCCATCATCATAAACAGCTTACACTGCCATGAACCTAATGTTTGAAAGACTGGCACATTGAATTCCCTGGTGAGCCAGTTGCTTAGGGGCACTATAATCAGGTGCAGCAGATCAGAGCAGGCCAGAACTCCAAAGAAAACACTAGAAACAGACGCCGAAAGACGACACACAATCACAACAATCATAAAATTTCCAAATATTCCGAACGTACACACAAGAGGGGTACCTATTTCTATGATCAAGTCGTAGATCTTAAGAAATGGTTCGTATTGATCGTACCAGAGATCTCTTTTGAGATGGTTTGAATTCATTATTCTGCAAATCAAGAACATTAAAAGATTAACTGGGTGAAGTTTAGTTATTGTATAAGAAATCTTAAATAAATGTTGGCGAACCGCCAAGAGAAACGTGGACAACGAGTCACAAGACAAAACACGACGCGTTTCGACCTCTTAGGTCTTCTTCAGACAAAACACAAACAAATAGGAGAATGAAAATGAACGATTTTTTTCACTTAGCTTAGATTTTTTCAGCGCAGGTAGGCAAAGGAGGATATATATGTCAATGATAACAAAAATAAAAAAAAATAAAAACAATATAAAAATAAATTACTGAAATAAATAATAAATAAACAGAAATAAAAGATAAACTT
>CM065732.1:65857350-65892350 GCA_033310375.1 Conus canariensis
AAATCGTGTTCTCCGGGGATTCAGTATTGATTGCTGTTCCTTGTGAATCTGCAGTTCTTCAATGGTTTACTGTGCCTTATGAATCTGCGGTTCTTCTTCTGTAGATTGCTGTAAGTTAAAATAATCAGAGCTGACTTTTACTTCTTAACGAACAAGTGTGGTCGATAATAATCATTTCAACACGCCTCCCAAGAAGAAGTTCTAGCAAACCTGATTCAAATTAAAGTGACCTTTTCAACCCACAGAGCAGTTAAGAGGACTGCTGGATCTTGACAAAGGTCTGAACTCTCCTGAAAGCCCTTCTGGTTTGTTGTTTGTCATGTAGTGAGACCAGAAGCCTGGTCATCCAGTGGGCCTCTGCAATATGAAGACTTTTATCCTGCCCTATGCTCAGCGGTTTTCATGTAGACCATTATCACGATGTAATATTAGTGCACAAGACATAAGCTATGTATGCATGTCATGCACACCATTCGCTGTGTGGATCTCTCTGTTCCCAAGAATGTTGATGAAATTTAACACATGTATACATGTGCAAGATGTTATCCATACAAGTGCACACAAAACTTCGGTTTATGATCTTACTTTAAAGACATTTAAAGGGAATGGAGCTGGAGCCAATGGTAACTCCGACGGAAAATCCCAGCAAGTGAACTGCTCTATATGGAGACTGTCAAGCTGGCAACCCCTGCATCACCAGGATCACAAGCCTTTTTACCAATAGAGCTGTTCTGGCTTCTACACACAAGACAAAGACGAGTGACAAACAATGAACAAAGAACAGTGACCGAGGTTCTCTTGCTTCCGTTCCTGCCCAAAGTCACTTCAACAGGTCTACAGTTTCAACTCTGTTCGGTCTGGTCCATAACCCCCCTCACTGCATCTCCCACCCCGCCACCCTCCCTTTTTCCAACACTCCAACCAAACAAGGTCCTCTGAATGGTGTTATCTAAATGGCCTTATTTGTATACTTTGTAATATTTCATCTAACAGATGCTAAGTCACTTCCAAACATTCCCTCAGCTTTGGTTCCAAGCCCATTGGCTTTAAGTGTAAATAAAAGAGACAGTGCTGTCATCAAGGGAGGTCACAGCAGCAGATGGCATGCCATATTGTGCTTCAAGTTTGATGATGCTATCAAATATCTCCCTTCCTCCTGAAGTTTTTTTTTTTTAATCCACAAATTCTACTTTCCCTGGTGTTTTCACAATTAAGCTTTTAGTTTTGTAGTTTCGGATTGCCCACGCATCTGCATCATTCACGCCAAAAAACTTTAAAATGGCATATATATATATGGTACTTAACCCGATACGCCCACTGGGAGCATATTAATCAGCCAATGTCTGACCATGACGAACCTTGGTCAGTGTTCAATACAATTAGGGATAGAAGCCACAAAACAAATAAGAATTATAACAAATACATTTCCTGGTACATATTTCGCTGGTACCGTCATCAGAAGTATCGTACATACACAGTGAACATCGACGTACTACTGACTTGAAAGTCAGCCTCTCCACATAGTATCACTACGGAGAAAACGACGATTAAAACAAAATAAATTAGGCTGGCCTCGGCCGTTAGTTCTTGCTCTCTTCTCTCGTCTAATATTATTATTTTCGTCATCTAGTTACCTATGTCATTTTAAGTTGACGTCATAATTTACGTTGACGTCACACTCAGAGCACTGAAATCAGTTCAACGTTCTTTGCCCCTGTAAGTGTTGGACCAAGTAGTGTTCTGCCTGTCTGGTGAACAATATACAAAGCAACACAGCCGCGACACTCAACAGTCAGTCAGTCCATTTGAAACAGTTTGACTGCCAGTGGTGACGATGGATTCTGTCCAAAAAGAACGATTTTATGAAGAGATCGACAAAATTATCGGAATGCTAGATCAATGGAAACGGGACACATTTTGCGTTTCCCAAGAAACATATCACAAGATTGTGTCGGCACTGAAACTTGAGAAGCTTGCCAAATGTGACGATGGGCCCAAGTTTAAATACTGGGCAAAAAAGAACTACAAGCTCAAAGTTGTTGGAAATCGGGACATTTTGTTCTGCAAAAGTCAGAATTGGCCTCTGGTGACAAGAGAGGAGCTGTTCCACACAATTTTGCAGTGCCATGAACGCGTCAGACATGCAGGCCGTGATAAAACATGAGCCGAAGTCAGTGGAAACTACGCTGGAATAACGCGTCGAGCTGTAGACGTGTTCTTGAAGACGTGTGTGGACTGTGGCCAGCGACAAGTTGTGAAGCCTTTGCCATCAGGGAAACCAATGATAAATTTGACATTTCTGCACCGAGTGCAAATTGATCTGATCGACTTTCGTAGTTGTCCGGACCAGGATTTCAAGTGGATATTGCACTGCAGGGACTGCTTTTCTAATTTCAGTTGGGGTTATCCCCTCGTTTCCAAGTCAGCAGCAGAAGTTGCAAGTCACCTGCTGGAACAGTGTTCAATCTTTGGACCGCCCCGAATTCTACAGAGCGACAACAGCCGCGAGTTTACCGCAAGCGTTATCAAGGAGGTTTGTGAACTCTGGCCTGTCATCATCCACGGACGCCTAAGACATCCGGAAAGTCAGGGTAAGATCAGTGCTCCCTGTCTGTCTGTCTGTCTGTCTCTCTCTCTGTCTGTCTGTCTGTCTCTCTCTCTCTCATACACACACACACACACTCTCTCTCTCTCTCTCTCTCTCTCTCTCTCTCTCTCTCTCTCTCTCTCTCTCTGTGGGTATGTGTGTATGTGTGTGTGTGTCCAAGTCTCTCTCTGCCCCCCCCCCCCCTCTCACACACACCGTCTTTCACACACACCGTCTCTCTCTCTCTCTCTCTCTCTCTCTCTCTCTCTCTCTCTCTCTCTCTCTCTCTCTCTGTGTGTGTGTGTGTGTGTGTGTGGCGCGCGCATGTGTGTGTGTGAGTGTGTCCAAGTCTCTGCCTCCCCCCACCCCGTCTCTCTCTTTCTCTCTCTCTCTTTTCTCTCTCTCTCTCTCTCTCTCTCTCTCTCTCTCTCTCTCTGTGGAACTCTCTCTCTGCCTCCCTCCCCCCCCCCTCTCTGTCTCTCACTCTCTCTCCCTCTCTTAGTAAGTCGCCTTTTTTCATGCTTTCAGGCTGTGTTGAGAGGGACAATGGAGACCTGCAGATCAAAGGTGTAGTTTTTAATACAAACAATTAAAACAGATCGACACAAACGTGTGTTCGTGTGTGCTGTGTTTGTGTGTGGCAGATGTGTGTGTGTGTGTGTGTGTGTGTGTGTGTGTGTGTGTGTGTGTGTGTGTGGCGCGCGCGCGCGCGCGCGCGCGCGTGCTGCTGCTGCTGCTTCTTCAGACTGACTGCATACTGCAAACAACAGTGCCATTTGTATCCATATGACACGATAACACAATTCCATCATATCCAGTAGACACAATTCCAGTTTGGGCTAGTCCAAACTCGAATTCCAATATGGACTGAATTCCAGTTTTGAGTGGCTGTTAGTCCAAACTAGAATCTCAATATGGCCTAGGCCGTATTAAGATTCTAGTTTGGACTAGTCCGATCCGGAATCAGTCTAGTCCAAACTGAGATCTTAATATGGCCTAGGTCGTATTAAGATTCTTGTTTGGACTAGTCCGATCCGGAATCGGTCCAGTCCAAACTAGAATCTTAATACTGCCTAGGCCATATTGAGATTCCAGTTTGGACTAGACCGATTCTGGATTGGACTGGATTCCAGTCTGGACTGTGACATATATATATATATATATATATATATATATATATATATATATATATATATATTATGACATGCAAATGCATGTGTTGGCTGTTGCTTTCTTAGTGTGTTATTTGCTAATTCGATGTTAAAGAATCAATGCGTTGTTGCTTTTTTATGTTTTTGTTTGTTTTTGTTTTTTGAATTTTTGGTAGATTCTCATTGATTTTCATATTTCCATAGCGTTGATCCTCATTGATGGGTAATTATGTAACATTTTACCCATTTTCCCTATGCAATAATTACATCTTAAACTCTTGTACACACCCATGCAAGTACCGACATACACACGTACGTTCATATCAAAACTTAACATGCAGTCAACTCCTTCCCACTCTTCCCACCCCTTTCCCCCCATCCTTTCCCATCGTCTAATGTCACTTTTAGTGAACAGACGTTAAACAGAATAACAAACAAACAAACAAGCAACACACACACACACACAAAACCACACACACACACACACACACACACACACACACACACACACAGGTGTAGAGTACTGAGTGCATGGTTGCAAGATCTTTCTTAGGCGTTAGAATCGTCGTAATGATGTTGTTTATATTCCATAAATTGCGTTGGCAAAAACAGGATGAAACAATAGAAAATAAATGAATCTTTTCTTTAATAAAAAGAAAAGCTGTTTGTGGAAAGGGAATGCAGTGACTTTCTCAGTCCTTGAGGTGACTGATGAAAACAGCTTTAAGGCCCTTGTGAAGGATCCCAGCCAATGAGATTAAATATTCACCTGTTCTGAAGCTGTATGTCACTGAATGGAAGTGTAAAACAATGATGATAACTTTGAACTATAGCAGTTGTTAGTCATCAGAATATTTCCAGTCCTTAAGAGCAGGCAATGAAAATCCATATTCGATTCTCCAACAAAGCTATCTCATTTCTTTCGAGCTTGTTACGTCTTGTTGTAAACACAGGTAATCAGATGGCCATTAATAAGCTCTGGATATTGAACTATCTAGTTTTCTGCATATCCTCTGGAGGTTATTCATAATTTTATTGATTGAAAGATTGGTTGATTGATTGATTGACTGATTGAGATTGAAAGATTTGTTGATTGCTTGCCTGATTGATTGCTTGATCGATTAATTGATTGATTAGTTGATCAACTGATTGCTTGATTGATTCATTGATCATTGATTTATCTGTTCATTAATTTTTGTATTCGCCTACTTGTATACTTATTCATATCTTTATTCATTTATTCCTCTAAGGAATACATACTTTGTTTGTTTACCCATTTTGTCAATGACCGATTCATACTTTGGTTACTCATTTTGTCTTTTAACTCACTTAAACTTTGTTTACTTATTTTGTATATTAAATGGTTCGTCTCTTTTTTGTCGATCTACTTAAGTACTGGTTAGCTAGTGCCATCATCATCCAGAAAAAGGAGTTTCTCAAGGTTACGATCAGTGGCAGGTCCCGTCCTATACATTACTGTGTGCACTGTAACACTAGCATAGGGTGATATCATTGTCACTGACGGAGCAGTCCTGTACTGAGAATACCATTCAGTTGTACATAATTACTCGTAAATCTAAAGGGTTGTGTTTGAAAACGGCTTTTCTGAATTTGGTTCCAGTCAGACAGTACAAGTAAAAGTTGACTGCGCTGTTGGAGGACAATAGAATACTGCTGGCTGCTCGGAAGACTACAGATTTTCCGCTCTGAATGGGGTCAGTATTATCATGAAGAAATGATGTGATATTATATATGTGTCTTGGAGTGGTGAGGAGGAAAAAAGCCATATTTGTAACAACCAGGGTGACAGTCAATGAAGTGACTTTCTGTTGTCTGGAATCCTGTGTGGCTTGTTGCACAGGAAGACGGGTGCCTGTTCTGACAGATCTGACCAGTGTCCAGAGAAGAACGCTGTTGCTGATCCCCAACAACACGAAAGGTACAAAACCACTTACAGCCATATGTATCCAGTGCCAGATCGTCTCAAGAAACCATTTGTATATTTCTGATACAACTTCATGAGAGCAATATTTGTTGGATCGTATGTCATGTCCATAGAGACTGTGGCAGTTAATCAGAGAGATAACAATGATCATTACACCGGCAGTAACTCGTGACTTTCCCTTCGTCCACAGAACATTGACACGAAGTGGCCATACCACAGAAGCTGCTCTCAGCATGGTGAGTGCCACCAACATCCATGGGGATAAAGCTGATATTGTGTAAAACATCGTGCTGGACACTTTACATTGCCAAGAACCGAGGTGATCAAACAAGGGCACATTGAATCTTACTCGGAGCAAACGTTTCAGAGGTACCATAATCAAAAACAGCAGATCAGAGCAGGCCAGAACTTCAAAGAAAACACCAGAAGTGGACGCCGGAAGACGAAGCATGATCAGAAGAATCATAAAATTTCCAAATATTCCAAATATACACACAATAGGTTCGCTTGTATTCAAGATCAGAACGTACATATCCACAAATGGTTTAAAATGATCATAATATGTACGGTTTAAGTTGCTCATAATTGTATAACCTGTGAATATTGCAACATAAAAGTTGCCTGATTAAGTGTAACTACAGTGTTTGTTTGACATCTTAAGACTTATGCACAAATAGTAAAACTGTGAACACTGAAGGTCAGCAGAATTTATTGCAGGTGTTGTGGATGCCAGCTGAAAGACTTACTAGATGCTAGTGATCTCATTCATTCAAATTCATGCAATTTGGACAGTTCACACACCACACACACACACACACACACACACACACACACACACACACACACACACACACATATATATATATATATATATATATATAGAGAGAGAGAGAGAGAGAGAGAGAGAGAATCGAAGTAAAAAGGCAAACAAGCAATGTAAACTAATATAATCCAAACTTTCGAGTGGCTGTTCTTTTTCAAGGACGACAGACTGTGTAATCACGTCAAAAGTGGAGTGACATCATTAGGTCGAGGCTTAAAGAAAACTTGTGTCATGACAGTAATGTCATCACCAAGTGATGCAAAGTCTAACACACCATCCTGTTGTTATTATTTTGTCACTCCCCATCCCCACCAGTATACTAACAGCCCCCCCCCCCCACTCTCTCTCTCTCTCTCTCTCTCTCTCTCTCTCTCTCTCTCTCTCTCTCAGGTTTTCCTTTTGTTAGTTGTACCAGAGGGAACAACTGAGTCACTATTGAATTCAAGGGAACTCATTATATATATATATATATATATATATATAAGAGAATGGTACTGAGGATCAGCGCAATCTTAAAAACAGTGCTCAACCACAGTGGGAGCGACATTTGTTATATTAAAAGCAAGTTAAAATCAAGCTTCTAAAAACATCTACAAATTTGTTTCACGCTGTGCGGTCGTCAGGATGTGATGAGCTTGTGTTGCCAGTGCCACGTATATATATAGCTAGCTGGTTTGCTGTTGTTTTCCCGTGCTACATGTGTTTCTCAGGTGTTGGTTTTTTTCGCTGATAGGAACTTCCATCTGTGTCTGCAATTGTTAACCATTTCTGTTCTAACATTTAGAGTTGCCAACTGTGGTTTACATAGTATAATGTATTTCTCTGTTAGGCATAGATTGCATTTTTTTGAAATGTTGTTGTATGATGCTGCTCTTTTTAAAATTTTCCAAGATATGTTGTAGTCTATGTTTTTTTCTTTAAGTTTCCAAATGTATTTACTCAATTCTGTTTGGTTTTTGTATCTTTCTTTGTTGAATGATTGTTTATGGTTTGCATATCTAGTTTTGAATTGGTTTTCCGTGATACCTACATATGTTTCTTTTGCGTTCTCTGATGTTACAGTGGCTTGGTACACAATGTTGTTATAAAGGCATTTGTTGCTTAGGGGGCACTGTTCTTTTTTGGTACAGTTACAAGATTTCCTTTCGTTACCCTCCTTTTCTTCTGTGCTGCTTTTCATTTTGTTTGCTGAATCGATGGCATTTTTAAGGTTCGGCATACATGAATATGATAATTTGATGTTGTTTTTGTTGAATATCTTAAATAATTTATGGTCTTTTGGGAAAGATGATGTCAAGATTTTAAAGAATTCTTTCCCTACATTTGTTTTAACTCTTGCATCATATGGGGGATTGTACCATATGATATTCCTTTTCCTGTTCTTTCTGCATCTTTTTGTATCATTGTCTGGATCGTATCTTAGTTTGTAATTGTAGCCACTTGTATGTAACGCCTCTTGGTATTCAGCTGTAGCGTTGTTGAATACTGTTTCGTTACATGACAAATTGGATAGTCTTTTATTTATGCTTTTGGGTATTGTTTTCAGTATGGAGGGTGGGTGATTGCTTTTGATGTTTACATAAACAGGCGTGTCATTTGGTTTCTTGTATGGTTTATATGTGTGTTGGTTGAGGTCTAACGTTATGTCTAAATAGTTCACTATCTTTTTGTTTGCTTCTATTGTGATTTTTAAGTTTTGGTTGTGGAAAATTTTACACAATTCTTTTTTCTTATTTTCACAAATGTAGGGAAAGAATTCTTTAAAATCTTGACATCATCTTTCCCAAAAGACCATAAATTATTTAAGATATTCAACAAAAACAACATCAAATTATCATATTCATGTATGCCGAACCTTAAAAATGCCATCGATTCAGCAAACAAAATGAAAAGCAGCACAGAAGAAAAGGAGGGTACCGAAAGGAAATCTTGTAACTGTACCAAAAAAGAACAGTGCCCCCTAAGCAACAAATGCCTTTATAACAACATTGTGTACCAAGCCACTGTAACATCAGAGAACGCAAAAGAAACATATGTAGGTATCACGGAAAACCAATTCAAAACTAGATATGCAAACCATAAACAATCATTCAACAAAGAAAGATACAAAAACCAAACAGAATTGAGTAAATACATTTGGAAACTTAAAGAAAAAAACATAGACTACAACATATCTTGGAAAATTTTAAAAAGAGCAGCATCATACAACAACATTTCAAAAAATGCAATCTATGCCTAACAGAGAAATACATTATACTATGTAAACCACAGTTGGCAACTCTAAATGTTAGAACAGAAATGGTTAACAATTGCAGACACAGATGGAAGTTCCTATCAGCGAAAAAAACCAACACCTGAGAAACACATGTAGCACGGGAAAACAACAGCAAACCAGCTAGCTATATATATACGTGGCACTGGCAACACAAGCTCATCACATCCTGACGACCGCACAGCGTGAAACAAATTTGTAGATGTTTTTAGAAGCTTGATTTTAACTTGCTTTTAATATAACAAATATATATATATATATATATGTTAAAAAATATTTTTAAAATGAAGTGGTAAAATCTACAAGCTTGTTTCTAGCGTTGCTATCTTCAGGATGTCTTTTGGGGCACGCCAACGATCTTTTATGGCGTGCGGGACTTGATTTCAACTCTGTGTGTGCAGGCGGATCTCATTTGCTGCACGTGCGGCCTGTGGTTCTTATTGGGGCCTGTTCAGGTGGAATGTGCTAGCAAAGATTTCCACTTGTGCCTGCAATTGTTTACAATTTCTACTTTTGTGTTCAGAGTTGCTAAGTGTGGTTTGCATAATATTAACCATTTTTCTGTGGAGCATAGATTGCATCTTTTTGAAATATTGTTGTATGGTGTTGCTCTTTTTATGATTTTCCATGATATGTTGTAGTCTATTTTTTTATCTTTGAGTCTCCAGATGTATTTGCTCAGCTCTGTTTGATTTTTGTATTTTTCATTTTTGAATGACTGTTTGTGGTTTGCGTATCTGGTTTTGAAAGTGTTTTCAGTAATCCCTACATATGTTTCTTCTTCATTTTCTGATGTTACCGTAGCTTGGTATACAATGTTGCTGTGAAGACATTTATTGCTCAGGGGGCACTGTTCTTTTTTAGTGCAGTTGCAAGATGTCCTTTCGGCACCCTTCTCTTTTATGTTGCTTTTCATTTTGTTAGATGAATCAATCATGTTTTTGAGGTTGGGCATACATGAGTATGACAGTTTAATGGTGTTTTTGTTGAATATTTTGGACAGTTTGTGTTCTTTTGGGAATGATGTTGCCAAGATTTTAAAGAATTCTTTTCCTACATTTGTTTTTACTTGTCCATCTTTAAAATCTTGGCAACATCATGCCCAAAAGAACACAAACTGTCCAAAATATTCAACAAAAACACCATTAAACTGTCATACTCATGTATGCCCAACCTCAAAAACATGATTGATTCATCTAACAAAATGAAAAGCAACATAAAAGAGAAGGGTGCCGAAAGGACATCTTGCAACTGCACTAAAAAAGAACAGTGCCCCCTGAGCAATAAATGTCTTCACAGCAACATTGTATACCAAGCTACGGTAACATCAGAAAATGAAGAAGAAACATATGTAGGGATTACTGAAAACACTTTCAAAACCAGATACGCAAACCACAAACAGTCATTCAAAAATGAAAAATACAAAAATCAAACAGAGCTGAGCAAATACATCTGGAGACTCAAAGATAAAAAAATAGACTACAACATATCATGGAAAATCATAAAAAGAGCAACACCATACAACAATATTTCAAAAAGATGCAATCTATGCTCCACAGAAAAATGGTTAATATTATGCAAACCACACTTAGCAACTCTGAACACAAAAGTAGAAATTGTAAACAATTGCAGGCACAAGTGGAAATCTTTGCTAGCACATTCCACCTGAACAGGCCCCAATAAGAACCACAGGCCGCACGTGCAGCAAATGAGATCCGCCTGCACACACAGAGTTGAAATCAAGTCCCGCACGCCATAAAAGATCGTTGGCGTGCCCCAAAAGACATCCTGAAGATAGCAACGCTAGAAACAAGCTTGTAGATTTTACCACTTCATTTTAAAAATATTTTTTAGCAGATGTTGCTCCCCAAGGGGTTGAGCACCTTCAGATTTTTTAAGAACTTTTTTATACTGTTCATATATATATATATATATATATATATATATATATATATATATATATATATATATATATATATATTCAAGGGAACTCATTATATATATATATATATATATATATATATATATATATATATATATATATATATATATATATAATGAGGAAATATACATATCCCATGGCGAAAGAGAGAGAGAGAGAGAGAGAGAGAGAGAGAATAGTTTAACTGTGTGGTCAGTGTGCCGAGGTGTGTTACATTGTATTCATATGATGAGTTTGTGTTGTGTTGTGTTGTGCTGTGTCGTGTCTTTACGTTGTGTTGTGTAGGGGATGATCTGTTTTGCTGTATACCGCAGCGCCATGTTGTGTTATGTATGTTGTGTACGTTTGTGTTGTCTTGTGTTGTGCTGTGTTGTAATGTGTCGTATTGTGATGGGTTGTGGGACATTGTGATGTGTTAGGTACGTGGAACTGTGTAGGTCCTGTTGTGTTCTGTCCTGTTGTGTTGCACTGTGTTGCGTTATATCTTAATGCTACAATGTGTTGTGTTACGTTGCTTTGTGTTCTGTTGCGCTGTGCTTTGCAGCGTCGCCATTGTTTTGCTGTGTTGCTTTGTGTTACTGTATGAGTCTTGTTGTATATCTAAAAATTGATTCGCATTGCGTCACATAATTTTGCATTCTGTTGCATTGCATTATCGTGTAATTATACTCTGTGTTGCGTTGTACTAGGTTGTGTTACATGTTATCGTTCTGAAGTATGTTACGTTAAACTTTTTGTGTTACATTGTGTTGTCTTCATTCGTCACGTTGGGCACCATCATGTTAAGTTGTGTCGTCCTGAGTTGTGTTACGTTGGGTTTTGTAACGTTGCACTGTGTTGTCCTGAGTTGTGTTACGTTGGGTTTTGTAACGTTGCACTGTGTTGTCCTGAGTTGTATTACGTTGGGTTTTGTAATGTTGCACTGTGTTGTCCTGATTTGTGTTACTATGGGTTTTGTAATGTTGCACTGTGTTGTCCTGAGCTGTATTATGTTGGGTTTTGTAATGTTGCACTGTGTTGTCCTGAGTTGTATTACGTTGGTTTTTTTTTAATGCTGCACTGTGTTGTCCTGATTTGTGTTACTATGGGTTTTGTAATGTTGCACTGTGTTGTCCCGATTTGTGTTACTATGGGTTTTGTAATGTTGCAATGTGTTGTCCTGAGCTGTATTATGTTGGGTTTTGTAATGTTGCACTGTGTTGTCCTGAGTTGTATTACGTTGGGTTTTGTAATGTTGCACTGTGTTGTCCTGAGTTGGATTACGTTGGGTTTTGTAATGTTGCACTGTGTTGTCATGAGCTGTATTACGTTGGGTTTTGTAATGTTGCAATGTGTTGTCCTGAGCTGTGTTACGTTGGGTTTTGTAATGTTGCACTGTGTTGTCCTGAGCTGTGTTACGTTGGGTTTTGTAATGTTGCACTGTGTTGTCCTGAGCTGTGTTACGTTGGGTTTTGTAATGTTGCACTGTGTTGTCCTGAGTTGTATTACGTTGGGTTTTGTAATGTTGCACATGTTGTCCTGAGTTGTATTACGTTGGGTTTTGTAATGTTGCACTGTGTTGTCCTGAGTTGTGTTACGATGGGTTTTGTAATGTTGCACTGTGTCGTCCTGAGTTGTGTTACGTTAGCTTTTGTTGTGTTACAGTGAGTTATCTTCAGTTGTATTGCATTTGGTCTTGTTGTGTTACATTGTGTTGTCCTGAGTTGGGTTACATTTGGTTTTGCCGTGTTACGTTGTGTTGTCCTGAGTGATGTTACGCTGGGTTTTCCCGTGTTACATCGTGTTGTCCGGGCTTGTTTTACGCTAGTTTTGTCGTGTTAGGTTACATTTTAAAGTCGTTTCTTTAAGTTTTTCTAATCATTTAGTTTTATGTTGCGTCGTGTCATGTTGAGTTGTGGTACACTCTCTAGCGTTGTCCTGCATTGTGTCTGATACGCAATGTTGTATTACAGTGTTTAGTGTGTCCATGTGTCATGTTGAGATGTGGTACACTAAATAGCCTTGTCCTGCATGGTGTCTATGTCTATATTGTGTCGTGTCAAGTTGGGTTGTGGTACACTGAACAGTGTTTTGTGTGTCCATGATGTGCCGTGTCATGTTGAGTTGTGGTACACTATTCATCCTTGTCCTGCATTGTGTCTGATACGTAGTGTCGAATTATAGTTTTGTGTGTCCATGATGTGCCGTTTCATGTTGAGTGTGGGTACACTGTTTAGCCTTGTCCTGCATTGTGTCTGATACGTAATGTCGAATTATAGTTTTGTGTGTCCATGTTGTGTCGTGTCATGTTGAATTGTGGTACAGTAAATTGCATTGTCCTGCATGGTGTCTGATACGTAATGTTGTTGATGGTGTTTTGTGTGTCCATGTGTCATGTTGATTTGTGGTGCAGTAAATAGCCTTGTCCTGGATTGTGCCTGATACGTAATGTTGTGTTATAGTGTTTTGTGTGTCCATGTGTCATGGTGAGTTGTGGTACACCATTTAACCTTGTCCTGCATGGTGTCTGATATGTAATGTTGTATTATGGTGTTTTGTGTGTCCATGTTCCATGTTGTACTGTGGTACACTTAATAGCCTTGTCCTGCTTGGTGTCTGATTTATAATAATGTGTTACAGTGTTCTGAGTGTCCATGTTTCATGTTGAGTTATTGTACACTAAATAGCCTTGTCCTGCATGGTGTCTAATACGTAATATTATGTTATAGTGTTTTGTGTCTCCATGTGTCATGTTGGGTTGTGGTACACTTGATAGCCTTGTCCTACATAGTGTCTGATACGTAATGTGTTATAGTGTTTTGAATGTCCATGTGTCGTGTTTTGCTGTAGTACACTAAATGCCATTGCCCCGCATGGTGTCTAATTCGTAATGTATTATAGTCTTTTGTGTGTCCATGTTGTGTCGTGTCATGTTGTACTGCTGTACACTAAATATCCTTCTTTTGCATGATGTCTGATACGTAATATATGATAGTGTTTTTTGTGTCCACGTGTCATGTTGAGTTGTGATACACTATATAGCCTTGTCCTGCATGGTTTCTGTTACGTATTGTTGTATTATATTTTTTTGTGTGTCCATGTCGTGTCGTGTCATGCTGTGCTGTGGTACACTATTCAATCTTGTCCTGCATGGTGCCGTATACATGGTGCTGTGTTATGGTATTTTGTGTGTCCATGTGTAATGCTGAGTTGTGGTATACTATTCAGCCTTGTCCTACATGATCTCTGATGTGTAATGTATTATAGTATTTTTTGTGTGTCCATATGTCATGTTGAGTTTTAGTACGCTAAATAGCCTTGTCCTGCATGATGTTTGATACGCAATGTTGTATTACAGTGTTTTGTGTATCCATGTGTCATGTAGTGCTGTGGTACATTAAATAGCCTTGTCCTGCATGGTGTCTGATATGTAATGTATTACAGTGTTTTGTGTGTCCACGTGTCATGTTGTGCTGTGGTACATTAAATAGCCTTGTCCTGCATGGTGTCTGATACGTAATGTATTAGTCTTTTGTGTGTCCACGTGTCATGTTTTGCTGTGGTACATTAAATAGCCTTGTCCTGCATGGTGTCTGATGCGTAATGTGTTACAGTGTTTTGTGTGTCCACGTGTCATGTTTTGCTGTGGTACATTAAATAGCCTTGTCCTGCATGGTGTCTGATACGTAATGTATTATAGTGTTTTGTGTGTCCATGTTTTTTCAAGCATTGTTCCACTCCTGGAACAGATCCAGGTGGAACACTTATCGGCTGCCTCTGCCATTGCCTTCAGGGTTGTGACATCGCGAGCTGTTTCATGAGGTCAGAGGCTGATGAGCCAACAAATCCTCTTGCTCCAACTTCTATGGCGAGGATCTGAGCCTGGGAGCCAGACTCCCTCAAGCTGCTGGCTAGACTGGCATACTTCTCAGTATTGTAGAGGTGCGCTCACTCCATTCTGCTTTCGAATGGCACAGTGTGTTCGATCAGAATCATTTTTTGTTTGAAGAACCTCAGTGGAGAACAATATCTGGTCTCATGCCGCCGCTCTTCCCGATGATCGCTGGATGGTTCTCCCATTCTGGAAGGTCTGCTGTGTATTCCCAGTCATCTGCTCCATCCAGTAAACTCTGCTTCCATGCTCCTGGTGGTGTAGAGCTTCCTCCAGCAGTACTAACCGCATGTGCAATCTCATTGAGCACTTGGTTTTACCTCCGTGTGTACCTACTCTGGGTTAGCGCTGCTCTGCATGAACTTAGGACATGTTCCACTGTATGTTTGCCGTGACAGAGTGGACTTATAGAATTATCTGATTCCCTAATGTGAGCAGGTTAAGATTCGAGGGCAGGAGTCCATATGCAGATCTGAGGATGAAGCTGACTCTAAGAAGTGCCATGTGCCATATACCATTCCAGGCGAAACTTCTTTGTGATGCGTTTTCCCACGTAGTCCACTGTCCCTTGTTGGTCTTGCTGGACTGCCTTCTGGATTCTCTTGGCGTCCTCTTCTTTCTTCAGCTCCTCTATTACCATGTCTCGCTTTGCGTTCCCTTTTGCTTTTGACCACCATTTCATTTCTGTTGATCCCAGCCCCTGTCTGTTGGTCTGTGTGTGGCCTGTTATTTCCTTCATCTTGAAGTTTTCCTTTGCCACGTCTACTGCCTCCCGAACCTTCCATTTTCTGCCAGTCTTTAGCTTTGGCCGGACTGATCTCGCAACCTTGTCTTCGGAGTACTCAACCATGGTTAGTAACCTTGCTTTACCCACTTTGTGTTCCTAGAGGAGGGATTTTAGAGAAAGCTTCAGCTTTGCTTGGCGGCAATACAGTGCGACGTTATTGAGACCGGGTGGGACACCTAGCCATTCCCTTGTATTCGTGTTGAGTTTGGCCTCCATTGATTCCACAGTGCTTGTGCTGATATTGTATATCAGAAGAGACCACAGACGCTTCGGGACCAGCATGAACTGCAAACACCAGACCTTGTACTTGCCAGGAAGCCCACACTGGTCTATTATCTGCAGGCTTTCTTCTGCCATTTGCTTGGTTTCCTCTCTCCTCTTTGTGTCTTTGTGTCAAAGAGTCATCATACCACCTCCCAAGGCTCTTGGCTGGTTCTTCTGTTACATTTGGAATGGCTTTGTTGTCTATGGTGATCTTGACTGTTTTTGCTATTTTTCCTCTCTGCATGGAGAGACTTCGTTATTTCTTTGGCTTGAAATTCATCCTGGATGAGGCAATAAATTTGTCTGACTGTCTCAGTATTTTGCGTGTTTCAACGTCCTTGGTGGAAAGCACTACTGCATCATCATTGAAGGCCTTGAGAAGGAGCATTTGGCATCCATTCCCGAGATTTCCTCTTTAGATGTTCTTAATTTATAAATCCTTACATCATAGTTCAACAGGAAGTCTGGTTTCATTATGTTTGATTCTTTTACTGTATTTTCTCTTTTTTTTCAAACATACCATTTTCTCCATAATTTCCCTTCATCATTCACCGAGTCAAATTTTTTGTTTTGTTTTTGTGTTCGTTTATTTTTTCAGTTTTGTTGCTGAGTAGATGTGTCAGGTACACGGTACAGGGAAAGTTTGGAAGTCTTTTGGGGATGTCTCTTTGTCCTGTGTACTCTGTGTGGTCATGTCGGCCAGGCGATTCCATGTCATAAGCAGCCTTCGTTTGGAGAGATGGGCAAGTATTTATTCCATCATGGCAACAAGAGCTACCCTATCTGTTCGTTATTTGTTGTTTACTCTTCGTGCCATATTTCCTTTTGTGCCCACCAAACCGAGGTTAACTGTATTTGTTACTGTTTGTCCGCATGTTTCGTTGACTATATGCAAGATTGAAAAGGCTGTGCCAGTCTTGAATAAATGCTCATTTGTGTTTGTTTGTTTCTCCGGTTGTCGTTGCTGTGTGGGTGTGTCGGGTACATGGTCTATGGGCAAACTTGGAACATCATTTTTGGGGTAAGTCTCTTTGTTTGTTCTGTGGACTCAGTGTTGCCATTTCTGCTAGGCGATTCTGTGTCATGAGGAGCATTCCTTTGGAGTAATGGGCGTGTATTGCCTGTGAGCAAGTTTTATTTCACTTGTTCGTCATTTACCATTTACTGTTCCCTACTGCATCAGATTGTATCGTGTTGTGCTGCATGGGTTTGTGTTGTGTTGTGTTGCACTCTGTCGTTGCTTTGTGTTCCATGTCATTGTATTGTGTTGTGCCTCACAGTGTTGTGTAGTGCTGCACAGTGTTGTGCAGTGTTATGCTGCATTATGCTGTGTTCAGCTGCATTGCTTTGTGCTGCATCGTGTTATATATAATTTGTTTTTCTTTTGTTTTTCTTTCTAATCACGCCTCACTTCTTTTGGCACGGGGGGGGGGGGGGGGGTATATAATATTTCCTTATCTTTCCCCTTCCCCAATATGTTATCTGACAAGACGTCCCTTTTATACAAAGTGTTGATACTGTTCTCGTAAAAAATATGCCTAGTTCACACTGACCTCAATACATTGACCCATTTCACAAACTTCTTTTTCAGGTCACACAGACGACCAATTTGTCTTACATAATCAACAAACCATTCTGGGTTCACAGACCCCAATTCTCTTTAAGTTTTCCAATGGGGAAAACCATCAAACTTTCAGTCAACGAAAATGATACATTCTTCCCGTGAGGACAGCGATCTCATCAAATGCCCAAATCAAACTTTCTCTGTACAGCAGACATTGCAAAGCATCTCAAGGGCTGTGAGGGGTCTGACGGGCTATGTCCAAGTAATAGATCCAACGTACAGAGTGCGTGAGACAAGGCACTCTATCAGTAATCTAAATCAATAACTTACTTGACGATCGATCGCAGGATCCACATCTTCCCTATCGGATGTGTGAACGGGTAGAAATTGGAAATGATTCCGATCACGATCAAAACGATCGAAATTCGACATCGCAATGAAAAGCATGTATTGCAAATCATCAGATATGTTCACACGCCCCATACTCACCCTAGGATCAATAATATATGAGCCTACACAAAAATGGCTCTCTCTCAAACTTCTTTGTCTTCTTCTTCTCCTCTTAACTAATCTCTCTCCTTTTTCCTGACTGTCTCTATCTCATCTTAGCTATTAGTAAACAAGTAGAATAACATTTGCACCCACGACAAAACAACACGCCCATAACTCCAAAGGAATGCTGCTTACGACACCGAATCGCCTAGGATATCTGACAGCACAGAGCACACAGAACAAACAAGGAAACATCCCGAAGCTTGCCCATATACCCCGTACCGTATATACCTACACAGCAATCACAACTGGAAAAATGAACAAACAAATGTTCATTCAAGACTGGCAATGAACAAACACAAACAAATGTTCATTCAAGACTGGCAATGAACAAACACAAACAAATGTTCATTCAAGACTGGCACAGCCTTTTCGATCTTGGGTATAGTCAGACAAGTACATGGACGAACAAAAACAAATATAGGTAACCTTGATTTGAGTGGGAGCAAAAGTTACCCTACTTGTTTATTATTTACTGTTTACTGCATTGCGTTGTGTTGTGTTGCGTTCCGTTGCGTTGCGTTTCGTTGCGTCGTATTGCGTTGTGTTGCGTTGCGTTGCGTTGATTTGTGTCGTGTTGTGTTGCGTTGCGTTGCGTTGAGTTGAGTTGCGTTGTGTTGTGTTGTGTTGTGCTGCGTTGCATTGTGTTGTGCTGTGCTGCGTTGCGTTGCGTTGCGTTGAGTTGATTTGTGTTGTGTTGTGTTGTGCTGCGTTGCATTGTGTTGTGCTGTGCTGCATTGCGTTGTGATTTATTGCATCGTGCCGCATTGTGTTGACATACATTGTGATATTTACATGCATTGTGATGTGTGCTGCATTGTGTTGACATGGATTTCGGTGTTTTGTGTTGTCATGCATTGTAATGCATTGTATTGAAATGCATTCTGATGTATTGTGTTGACATGCATTGTAATGCATTGCATTGACATGCATTGTGATGTATTGTGTTGACATGCATTGTGATGCATTGTATTGACATGCATTGTGATGCATTGTGTTGACATACATTGTGATGCATTGTGTTTGACATACGTTGTGATACATTATGTTGACATGCATTGTGCTGCATTGTGTTGACATGCATTGTGCTGCATTGTGTTGACATGCATTGTGTTGACATGCATTGTGTTGAAATGCATTGTGCTGCATTGTGTTGACATGTATTGTGATGCATTGTGTTGACATGCATTGTGTTGACATGCATTGTGCTGCATTGTGTTGACATGCATTGTGATGCATTGTGTTGACATGCATTGTGTTGACATGCATTGTGATGCATTGTGTTGACATGCATTATGATGCATTGTGTTGACATGCATTGTGCTGCATTGTGTTGACATGCATTGTGTTGACATGCATTGTAACGCATTGTGTTGACATGCATTGTAATGCATTGTGTTGACATGCATTGTGATGCATTGTGTTGACATGCATTGTGATGTATTGTGATGCATTGTGTTGACATGCATTGTGATGCATTGTGCTGACATGCATTGTGTTGACATGCATTGTGTTGACATGCATTGTGTTGACATGCATTGTCATGCATTGTGTTGACATGCATTGTGTTGACATGCATTGTGTTGCATGCATTGTGTTGACATGCATTATGTTGACATGCATTGTGATGCATTGTGTTGACATGCATTGTGATGCATTGTGTTGACATGCAATGTGATGCATTGTGTTGACATGCATTGTGTTGACATGCATTGTGTTGACATGCATTGTGTTGATGCATTGTGTTGACATGCATTGTGATGCATTGTGTTGACATGCATTGTGTTGACATGCATTGTGTTGACATGCATTATGTTGACATGCATTGTGCTGCATTGTGTTGACATGCATTGTGATGCATTGTGTTGACATGCATTGTGTTGACATGCATTGTGTTGACATGCATTGTGCTGCATTGTGTTGACATGTATTGTGATGCATTGTGTTGACATGCATTGTGTTGACATGCATTGTGTTGACATGCATTATGTTGACATGCATTGTGCTGCATTGTGTTGACATGCATTGTGATGCATTGTGTTGACATGCATTGTGTTGACATGCATTGTGTTGACATGCATTGTGCTGCATTGTGTTGACATGTATTGTGATGCATTATGTTGACATGCATTGTGTTGACATGCATTGTGCTGCATTGTGTTGACATGCATTGTGATGCATTGTGTTGACATGCATTGTGTTGACATGCATTGTGATGCATTGTGTTGACATGCATTATGATGCATTGTGTTGACATGCATTGTGCTGCATTGTGTTGACATGCATTGTGTTGACATGCATTGTAATGCATTGTGTTGACATGCATTGTGATGCATTGTGTTGACATGCATTGTGATGTATTGTGATGCATTGTGTTGACATGCATTGTGATGCATTGTGTTGACATGCATTGTGTTGACATGCATTGTGTTTGCATGCATTGTGTTGACATGCATTATGTTGACATGCATTGTGATGCATTGTGTTGACATGCATTGTGATGCATTGTGTTGACATGCATTGTGATGCATTGTGTTGACATGCATTGTGTTGACATGCATTGTGTTGACATGCATTGTGTTGACATGCATTATGTTGACATGTATTGTGATGCATTGTGTTGACATGCATTGTGATGCATTGTGTTGACATGCATTGTGACATGCATTGTGATGCATTGTGTTGACATGCATTGTGTTGACATGCATTGTGTTGACATGCATTATGTTGACATGCATTGTGATGCATTGTGTTGACATGCATTGTGATGCATTGTGTTGACATGCATTGTGTTGACATGCATTGTGTTGACATGCATTGTGTTGACATGCATTGTGTGCATTGTATTGACATGCATTGTGTTCACATGCATTGTGTTGACATGCATTATGTTGACATGTATTGTGATGCATTGTGTTGACATGCATTGTGATGCATTGTGTTGACATGCATTGTGTTGACATGCATTGTGTTGACATGCATTGTGTTGCATTGTGTTGACATGCATTGTGTTGACATGCATTGTGTTGACATGCATTGTGATGCATTGTGTTGACATGCATTGTGATGTATTGTGTTGACATGCATTATGATGCATTGTATTGTGTGCTGCATTGTGTTGACATTCATTTGGATGTTTTGTGTTGTCATGCATTGTGATGTATTGTGTTAGCATGCATTGTGATGTATTGTGTTGACATGCATTGTGCTGTTTGTGCTGCATTGTGTTTTGTGTGCTACATTGTGTTGCATTGAGCTGTGCTGCATTGTGTTGTGTGTGCTGCATTGTGTTGCATTGTGCTGTGCTGCATTGTGTTGATATGCATTGTGATGCATTGTGTTGTGTGTGCTGCATTGTGTTGACATACATTGTGTTGACATGCATTGTGATGGATTGTGTTAACGTGCATTGTGATGGATTGTGTTGTGTGTGCTGCATTGTATTGACATGGATTCTGCTGCATTGTGTTGCATTGTGTTGACATACATTGTGTTGCATTGTGTTGACATACATTGTGATGCATTATGTTGACATACATTGTTCTGCATTGTGTTGACATACATTGTTCTGCATTGTGTTGACATACATTGTTCTGCATTGTGTTGACATACATTGTTCTACATTGTGTTGACATGGATTCTGCTGCATTGTGTTGCATTGTGTTGACATGCATTGTGATGCATTGTGTTCACATGGATTGTGCTGCATTGTGTTGACATACATTGTGATGGATTGTGCTGTGCAGTGCTACCTTGAGTTTTTCTGCTTTGTTGAGTCATATACAATATGTTGTGGTTTATTACATTTTCTTGTGTTTTATGCATCATGCTATGACGTATTATGTTTTGTTGTCTTATTTACATTATGCTGTGATGTTTTACATTTTGTTGTGTTATATACATTATGCTGTGATGTGTTACGTTTTGTTGTGTAATATACATTATGCTCTGCCGTATTACGTTTTGTGTGTAATATACATTATGCTGTGGCGTATTATGTATTGTTGTGTAATATACATTATGTTGTGGCGTATTGCGTTTTGTTGTATGATATTTCACGTTTATTTCATGTGTGTGTGGTGTGTGTGTGTGTGTGTGTGTGTGTGTGTGTGTGTGTGTGTGTGTGTGTGCATGTGTGTGTGCAGGTGTATGTGTGGGAATGGGGAGGGGTGTGTGAGTGTTGATGTATATACAAATACATATACTAACACATGCTTTCATGTAACGATTTATAATGTCTCTTTGTAAGGTCTTATGTACTTGCGAAATGATGTTGAGCAGAAGAAAAATTTTCGATGGACAATAAAGTTGATTGAATTGAATTGAATTGAATATACATTATGTTGTGGGTGTTGCAGGGATGAAAAATCCCAGGAAGTGAAAAGCGATGGTGGTACGGGCAGTGGAGATATTTATAGGATTCTTCCCCTTGTGCCACCTGGGGCCTTGCGTCTTTGCTTTGTGTTGTGGTGATGGCTGCATGTTGTCCACGCTTGCTTGCTCTGCTTTGCTTTGCTCTGCTTGCTTGTGGTGCTGTATGTAGTTGTTGCCTGGCACAGGTACTGACATCAGCGGGGCATCCTTGTGGTGTCAGTCCCCTGGCTCGGCATAGCCTCCTTCACTTCAAGACCGATCGTGCGTGGTTTCCAACCGCATCCTACGGTAACTGGGCAGTGCAACCCCCCAGGCTAAACACGACGGATCTAGAGGAGTCAACCTTGATTTTAAAAAAATCTGGCAAACCAAGCTCCAACGGCAGAACAGGTGGGTGAAGATGCAATTTCCCAACGGCTGTGAAGGCGGGAGAGAGCGACACCCTGCTGCAGTTCACAGTAGTGGGGGATATGAGTATGAGTTAGGGCTTGCCTACCTATGCATGCAAAGACTGGACGCCGGCTGACACTGCGGAAGAAACTTTTATGGTTCAACGGAGAGAAAGGTGGTTACAACAATGCACTGTGGAGTGCACAGAGCTAGATGAGGCACGCAGAACATCTAGGTCATACACTGCATCCATCTCCATCTCCAACCATCTCGACCTTGTCTTGCCATTGGATACAGGTGGTCTCGGACGAGAGAGTGAGGTCGACGACTCGCATCTCTTCCTCACTTCAATCAAAGCCATCGCGCATGTCACCAGTCATCCTTCATCCTATCCCTTATCACCAAGTCCTGTGGTGATGGGCGAGTGACGAAGCGACAGGTGTGGGTACACTGGAAGTCGTAGCCGCAGACCTGCACACAGGCGGCTCAGGCCATGTGGTCGGCCGTCACTGAATCGGAGCAGCAGTGGTGATAGGCAGCCCCCTGAGCGACTGAGCAGCCCTTTTTAGGATAGCACTGCTCACCTCCATGGCATGAGGAAGGGGCCAGAAAAGGTGCCCTAAACATTACCTGCTCCACATCACCCTATCCAGCATACCGCGGCTGGTGGAGATTCTATCATTGTGGTTGAAACAAGACAGAAAACAGAAAAACGAGGATTATTCATCTGAACCTGGCCACATGGAACGTCCGCACGCTCCTTGACAGGGAAGCCTCGGATAGACCCCAGAGGCATACAGCCCTCATTGCGAATGAATTTGCCAGATATAAGATTGACATCGCTGCTGTAAGTGAGACCAGGCTGGCTGGGGAGGGTGAACTCTGTGAACGAGGTGCAGGCTGTACCTTCGTTGGGAGTGGGCGTGGACCTGAGGAGAGACGTGAGGCTGGGGTTGGCTTTGCAGTGAAGTCAACACTTGTCGGCAAGCTGGTTGGCCCGCCTAAAGGAGTGAACGATCGCTTGATGACGCTGAGGCTCCCCCTCTCACGAGGACAAAAGTTTGCCACCATTGTCAGCACGTATGTACCCACCATGACCAACCCAAATGAGGTCAAATACAAGTTTTATGAAAACTTGAATGCCGTCATCACCACTGTTCCCAGCCCTGATGAGCTCATAATTCTTGGTGACTTTAATGCGATAGTCGGCAGCGACAGCACCACCTTGGAAGGCGTGACTGGAAAGCATGGGGTTGGCAGCTGCAATAGCAACGGTCTGCTTCTCCTTCAGACATGTGTCGAGCATGACCTCCTGATCACGAACACCATCTTCCGCCTCCCTACCCGCAACAAGACATCATGGGTGCACCCACGATCCAAACATTGGCATCTTATTGACTATCTCATCGTGAGGAAGAGGGACAGGCGGGACGTGCGGGTCACGTGCGGCGCGGAGTGCTGGACAGATCACCGCCTCATCGTCTTAAAGTTCAGGCTTTATATCCAGCCCAAGCGACGTCCTCAAGGCGTAAAACCACCAAAACGTCTGAATGTCAGCAAGCTCAAGGTCGTCGATATCAAACAGTCCTTTGTTGACACCCTGGAAACCTGCTTGCAGTCCACCATAATGAATGACCACGATGTGGAAGCAGCATGGGCCGCACTTCGTGAGGCGGTGTACAGACAGCCATGGAGTGTCTGGGACCCATAACCAGGATGCACAAGGACTGGTTCGATGACAACTGCACTGAAATCTAGCAGCTTCTAGAGGAAAAACATCGTGCTTTCAGAACACACATCGACGACCTACAGTCAATAGCAAAGAACGACGTGCTGAGAAACATCCGCAGAAACATCCGGAGTGCAGATGGATCAACGCTGATCACAGATAAAGAGAAAATATTAGAAAGATGGGCTGAACACCTTGTTAGCGCATTGAACCGCCCATCCACCACCAACAATGAAGCCATCGATCGACTACCCCAAATTCCGATCGATGAGATGCTGGACGCCGTAACAACATTGGAGGAGATTCAGACAGCAATTCGTCTGTTATTCAGTGGCAAAGCGCCTGGCTCAGACGCAATCCCAGCTAAGGTCTACAAAGAGGGTGACGCGGCTCTGGTGAACAAACTTCATCAACTCCTTCAGATCATACGGCCGCATGAGACAGTTCCTCAAGATCTTAAAGATGCCTCCATCGTTCATCTCTACAAACACAAAGGAAACTGTCAGGTCTGTGATAGCTAACGTGGAATCTCCCTACTATCCATCACAGGCAAGATCCTGACTAGAGTTCTTCTCAACCAGCTCAACACACATCTTGAGCAAGGTCTCCTACCAGAGAGTCAGTGTGGCTTCCGGAAAGAACGCGAGACCATCGACATGGTGTTTGCTGCCAGGCAGCTTCAAGAAAAGTGTCAGGAACAGAATGTCGACCTGTACTCCATCTATATTGATCTGACCAAAGCCTTTGACACTGTCAGTAGGGAGGGGCTTTGGAGAATTATGGCAAAGTACGGATGCCCCAGAAAGTTCATTGCCATCGTACGCCAACTTCACGACGGCATGCTGGCCAGAGTCCAAGATAACGGCGCGAGACATCTGAACCGTTCCCAGTCTCAAACGGAGTGAAGCAGGGTTGTGTTCTTGTTCCCACCCTGTTCAACCTCATGTTCACGGATATGTTGACTGACGCATTCAGTGACGCGGAGATAGGCATCATCATCAAGTACCGCACAGATGGACCAGTCTTCAATCTCTGGAGACTTCAAGCGAAAAACCAAGGTTTCGACGGACACTGTCAATGACTTTCTCTTCACGGACGACTGTGCCCTCAACGCTGTCTCAGAAGCCACAATGCAACACAGTGTTGACAATTTCTCTGCTGCTTGCAACGACTTCGGCTTGACAATCAATACGAAAAAGACTAAAGTGATGCACCAGCCAGCCCAGGGAAAACCATACGTTGAACCAGTCATCACCATCACTGGACAGCAACTGAACGCGGTGGATAAGTTCACTACCTAGGCAGCACTCTGTCCAGAAACGTTGTCATCGACGATGAGGTGAATGCCCGGCTCGCCAAAGTTAGTGCCGCTTTTGGCACAGACACCACAAGAACGTATGGAACAGGAGAGGCATCACCTTACAGACCGAGATCAAGGTGCATCGGCCCATAGTTCTCACTACACTGCTCTATGGCTGTGAAACATGGACAGTTTACCAGCGTCACGCCAGGAAACTGAACCATTTCCACACCACCTGCCTCAGAAGACTCGTGGGCATTAAGTGACAAGATAAGATTCCGGACACTGAAGTCCTCACTTGTGCTGGCCTGCCTAGCATCTTCACCATCCTGATGCAGTCACAGCTTCGCTGGGCAGGTCACGTAGTTCGCATGCCAGACCATCGCTTGCCAAAGAAACTATTGTTTGGCGAACTTCAACAGGGCAAACGCTCTCATGGAGGTCAGAGAAAACGTTTCAAAGACAGCCTCAAATCCTTTCCGAAGGCTTTAACATCAGCCACACAACATGGGAGCAGACTGCCCAGGACAGAGATGGGTGGCAATCAGTTGTCCGCAAAGGTGCAGAGACCTGTGAAAGCAACAGAACTGCTGCAGCTGAGCAGCGCAGGATGATCAGGAAAACCAGTGTCAACAGATCTCCAGCTGCTGCCACCATCCCCTGTCCGTACTGTGATAGATCTTTCCGGGCACAGATCGGCCTGACCAGCCATCTACGCACTCACCCCCGATCCCAGGATGACTAGATGGTCTTCGTCGTCTCGACGAACACCAAACTCATTATGTTGTGGCGCATTACGTTTCATTGTGTAATATACATTATAACGTTTTGTTGTGTAATATGCATTATGCTGTGGCGTATAACGTTTTGTTGTGTCATATACATTGTGCTGTGGCGTATTATGTTTTGTTGTGTAATATACGTTGTGTTGTGGCGTATAACGTTTTGTTGTTTCATATACATTATGCTGTAGCGTATTGTGCTTTGTTGTATAATATACATAATGTTGTGGCGTATTGCGGTTTGTTCCATTGTAATACATTGTGTTGCACTGCGCTGTGTCGCGCTGCAATGCCGTTTTCCCCGCCGCAGTGTGTTGTGTATGTTGTGGTTTACATTGTTCGACTGTGCTGTTTTGTGTTACATTGTTTGGTGTCATGCTGTAACGCATCATTGTATTTGTAGGCGTTGTATTGTGTTATACTGCCCTGTGTTACATTTTGGTATCCTGAGTAGTAGATGTCGTGTCGGGTTGTGTGATATTGCGTCATATATGTTTACGCCATGTCGTGGTATGTTATGTGGTGTTATGTTGTGTCGTGCCATGTTGTGTTGTAGTACGGTAAATAACGTTATGTGTTGTGTTACGTTGTGTGATGTAGTGCTACATGACGTTGTGACATTGTGTTGTTATATTGTGTTTTCTGTTGCCTTGTGGTAGATTATGCCACGTTCTGTTGTCTTGTGGTAGATTATGCCACGTTCTGTTGTCTTGTGGTAGATTATGCCACGTTCTGTTGCCTTGTGGTAGATTATGCCACGTTCTGTTGTCTTGTGGTAGATTATGCCACGTTCTGTTGCCTTGTGGTAGATTATGCCACGTTCTGTTGCCTTGTGGTAGATTATGCCACGTTCTGTTGCCTTGTGGTAGATTATGCCACGTTCTGTTGCCTTGTGGTTGATTATGCCACGTTCTGTTGTCTTGTGGTAGATTATGCCACGTTCTGTTGCCTTGTGGTAGATTATGCCACGTTCTGTTGTCTTGTGGTAGATTATGCCATGTTCTGTTGCCTTGTGGTAGATTATGCCACGTTCTGTTGCCTTGTGGTAGATTATGCCACGTTCTGTTGCCTTGTGGTAGATTATGCCACGTTCTGTTGTCTTGTGGTAGATTATGCCATGTTCTGTTGTCTTGTGGTAGATTATGCCACGTTCTGTTGCCTTGTGGTAGATTATGCCACGTTCTGTTGCCTTGTGGTAGATTATGCCACGTTCTGTTGTCTTGTGGTAGATTATGCCACGTTCTGTTGCCTTGTGGTAGATTATGCCACGTTCTGTTGTCTTGTGGTAGATTATGCCATGTTCTGTTGTCTTGTGGTAGATTATGCCACGTTCTGTTGTCTTGTGGTAGATTATGCCATGTTCTGTTGTCTTGTGGTAGATTATGCCACGTTCTGTTGTCTTGTGGTAGATTATGCCATGTTCTGTTGTCTTGTGGTAGATTATGCCACGTTCTGTTGTCTTGTGGTAGATTATGCCACGTTCTGTTGTCTTGTGGTAGATTATGCCATGTTCTGTTGTCTTGTGGTTGATTATGCCACGTTCTGTTGTCTTGTGGTAGATTATGCCACGTTCTGTTGTCTTGTGGTAGATTATGCCACGTTCTGTTGTCTTGTGGTAGATTATGCCACGTTCTGTTGCCCTGTGGTAGATTATGCCACGTTCTGTTGTCCTGTGGTAGATTATGCCACGTTCTGTTGTCTTGTGGTAGATTATGCCACGTTCTGCTGTCTTGTTGCATGTGTTTCCACGTTTTAGTTTGCTGTAATGTATTGTGTTGCGTCTTGTCGTGCCGTGTCGTGTCGTGTTGTGTTGTGTTGTGTTGTGTGTTGTGCTGTGTTGTGCTGTGCTGTGATGTGCCGTACTGGGCTGTGCTGTGCTGAACCTTTGTTCCTCCACAGACACACGGATGTGCTCACAAATTAGCGCCTTATCATTACCATGTTCTATCCTAAACAATTAAAATGGCACGTTTAAACGGTGACATTTTCAGCTATTGGGTTTACCCAGAACAGAACTAACTTGGATCATCGGAAAACGAGAGAAGAAGCTGCTGTATTAGGGTTAGTCGTGATATCACTGGACGATAGTTCCACGCTGTTGATAGTTGAAGATATCAATACAAGACTGCCGGTAAGTCATGTAACTACACTACACGGCATGACAGCAAAGCGACCATCACTCATGCAACAGCGTGCACCAGGCAAACGTTGCATTTGATATAGACGGTAGCCAACAGTTGTTGAGATATATTTGTAGGCTGTAACTATTGATTACAGTGAATCTCTCTCTCTCTCTCTCTCTCTCTCTCTCTCTCTCTCTCTCTCTCTCTCTCTCTCTCTCTCTCTTCTGCATGTACGCCCGCATGATTGCATTCATTCATGCGTATGTTCGAGCGTTCGCGTGTGTGCGTGCTTGTGAGTGTGTGTGTGTATAATGTGTGTGTGTGTGTGTGTGTGTGTGTGTGTGTGTGTGTGTGTGTGTGTGTGTGTGTGTGTTGATGGAGACATTCGTTGGATAGAAATTGTTCGCGCGCTTGTCGATAAAGCCTGTGATTTATGTCATGAAATGATGACACAAAATAGTAGGAAAAAATTTTCTGTACCCGCACATAAATTAAGGGAGAGAGAGAGAGAGAGAGAGAGAGAGAGAGAGAGAGAGAGAGAGAGAGAGAGAGAGAGAGAACAGTCAGTACAACACTATGTTAATCTGACAGTAAATGGTTTCAGTCGGTCAGTCAGTCAGTCAGAGAGAGAGAGAGAGAGAGGGAGAGAGAGACAGAGAGAGAGAGAGAGAGAGAGAGAATACAAACTGGACGTCATTTAGACCGGTCTGATAACGTACTTCAGAATGTACCCTTTCATATTCCTTGCCATAAAAGAATTAGGTAATAAGTAAGCCACAAGTACAAGTGCTTCAAAAGACATATTCTCAATTTATGAAGTGTGGAAAAGGTTTGGGTTTTTTTCTCTCAAAAATTGCACCGAACTGTGTTGAAAGCAGTGTGCACAACCATAGGTTGTTTCATGCAAAACAATATGGGAATATTCTCTTCACTGATCAGTCAAGTGAAATATTTTGATGCTCTTGAATACAATCAGGGGGGGGGGGGGGTAATAATTTTTAAAAAGTAAACATTGTTCATGATTATACAAGACGCATATTTCTACCTAAAAAGCAGATCCATGTACTTCTTAAAATGAACCTCATTTAACTCCACAATCTATGGTTGTATTTCAGAACTTCACGTTATCCCCCTTTCATGTTTTAACATTGGTCTTGCAAAGCAAATTAATTCAAAAGGAAAACAAGAGCAGGCCAAAATGCAACCATTATTAAAATGTATGCATTGCAAGGATTGTATGAAAGTAGAAGAAAAAAGGGAGCTGAGTGAGGAGGGATTGTGGGTCGGGATTGGGATTGAGGGTGGGGGTGGAGGGAAATGAGAGTGAAAAGAGTGAACATTGAGCGTAAACATTTAAACCATCACTCACTAGCATTGGGGACTCATCAAATCACCCTTCTGTTGTCGCATTGAAAGGAATGATTTGGACATGGAGCTGAACGGAATCATTTACAGGTACATAAAAGTGTGTGAATGAGTAGCTGCGAATCAACTAGCATGTGAATTAAAATGTGTGAGACTGTGCGTTTCCTCTCTGTGAGTAGGGGAGTGAAGAGGGGTAAGTGGGTGGGTTGATGATGTGATGGGTTTGAGGGGGGTTCCTGTATTCTTTAGTCTCATTCAGCCATAGTTGTAGTTGCTCTATATATTGTTGATTCTGTTCCTAAAGGGAGTATGCTGTGTATTTTAGAAGATATGTTTGGATGGCGTGCGTACAACTGTGAATCTTTGAGCAATATTTAATCATTCATATTGAGAAATGTTTATCACTCATTTTACACGTTTCTGGTGTTCTGTTCATCCTTACTTTTGTGACAACTACTGCACTTGATGCAGTTTCTTTCCTTGAGACTTGTGACGGACTGTTTTTTGTGCGATCACAGTTTTTACCTATAACTCCGCTAGAAAAGCGGCTGGTTAAGCTGGTTAACTGCTGTTCACCTGTACACCATATAAGTCGGGTGAGCGCGGGTAGCCAACCAGTCTCTGAAGAAATTCCGGTTAGTTCAACTGCCCAGTCCAGCCAACGAGGGACTCAGTTTAGTTTTTGGACAGCCAGGTATGTTGAGTTAGTTAACAAATTGAGAGTCTACATCGAAATCGTTTTTCCCCACGGTTAGGCGTTTGTAACTTCTTCATCGCCATTGAAGGTTTTTTTTGTTTTGTTTTGTTTTGTTTTTTAAAGAAAAGAGAGAAAACATTCATGGCTTTGCTATGCTTTTAATTTGCTACGGTGTAAGAGTAAAATATCGTTTAACCTCTGTCGGATAAAAAGAAGAGGAAGCATGCTGTGATGCTTTATTATTGTTTCAAAAAGGGAAAAAACAAAGTTGTTATTTATTCTTTGCTAAAGGGTTACGATGATGAGCTCCGGAGGTGAGCAATGGAAACTGTCGTGTGTTTATGCCACACGGAAATCCTTCTAGATTCCGATGTGAGGAGCTAGATGGAAACCTTTCTCATGTGTATGTGTTGCTGATGGGTACCAGGATGAATAACCTTTCTCTCATGTATTTATTACTAATGGATAGGAATGAATGGAAATCATGTTGAGAGTTATTTAAAGCCAGCTTATGCTATGTTATGTTATGTGATGTATAGTCAACACCTACCTGGTGTTAAATAAGAATGCGCAAAGATTGTGTCATGTATGTGAGATAGATACTGATAATGAGGAACAGTTGCTTTTGATTAAAAAAATGAAAAAAAAAGAAAGATGAATGAAAACGTTTTCTCTTGAGAGGTAGTGATCTTGTCAAATGTTAAAACATTATGTTATGATCTTGTGAAATGATCAAAACCTTTTGTCATGAACGAGATGAGAGAAGGTAATGATACACTAAATATACTTTGGTTCATTGTGAAGGTCCATGTAGGAATCTTTGTTTATACAATCGCTTATTACGAGAGGTCTTTAGTCTTTCCTCGCTAACGTGAAGGTTATGATTTTTGAAGAAAGATGACGTCTCAGCGTGTTGAACTTTGAGATAGTAATTTTGAAGGAAGTAAAGTGTCTCTTTTTATTGAAACCTTGTCGATTTTTGGATGTAGATAAAGCGCTCTGTTATTAACTGTGAATGTGATTAAAAGACTATGGATAGTAGACTAGATAGTCAAAGAAGTTTTCTCAGTTCCCCAGGTTGTGTCCCTGGTGTGTTTGGGAACTGGTTGTCCCTACCTCGGGTCCGGGGCCTGTTGTGTGTCCCCATTCTCCACCGTGCCGGGTGTGCGAGAGGCTGGTGCATGCCAGTATCGACCCGACAAGCCAGCTGTGCCAGCGCCTCTTCTGTGAGAGAAGTCATCGCCTTGGGTTCGAGTCCGAGTCCTGTTTGCCAGCTGTGCCCTGCGCTGGTCCTGCCGAGATAGAACCACCACCTGTGTTGACAACAACCTGCAGCGTCAGCGTCGTTCCTGCGAATTGTGAGATCCTTGTTGCTGTGTAGTAACAGAGCCACAGGTCTTGGAAGTGGAGGCTGGAGCCTCAAAAGTAGCAGAGTGCTACTCCAGTGTGTTCCTGTTAATTCATAGTTTTTTTTTGTTGTAGAAAGCGGTTACTTCCTTGAGGACAGAGACGTCACTGCATCGTTTCATTGTCACTCACTACCCCTACTGACAGTCGCAGTGTCGTCGCGTCGACTTTGTTCGTCACTTGTGTCAACCCCTATTTACAGACTATGCTCCTTGTAGACGGTGCCTGTGACAGACTGTTGGCGTGCACGCCATATATATAACTATATCTATACATTAATATTGTACACCACTAGTTGGGGTGTGCTCCATGCGTGTTTTTGTTTTTGATGATGTTTTGTATGTGTTGGATGGCCCAGGCAGCATGGACAAAAATAAGAAAAGAATTGCAGTTGTGTTGCCTGGCTGTCTATGTGCGGTTGAGTGGGTGTGTGTGGTAGAAAAGCACGAGCACGCATCCATATTTCTGGGAGAGTCAGACACACAGACACACACGCACTAAGCACCCATCCATAATAAGAATGATAACGCTGTCTTTTTATCACGTAATTTGTTTTTGTGGGATAAAATAGTATGTCCTTGACACTGTAGTCTATCTTGAAACCAACCTGGTGTATCGTCTGTCCAGAGCAGATCTCTGTCCACTGTTTGGGACTCAACAGCGAAATACGGCTGGTGTGATGGAGTCTTTTCTATTTATAGAATGCAGAGAAAGCATTATGATTATTTATTGCCTCTCTTCAGTCATACGGAGTCACGTGAGAATCAGCGCGCACGCCAGCCAAGAATAGTCAGTTGGCACCCAGGCAGGCCAAGGACAGGACAGTGAACACGACACAACAAAACTGTTAAAGATTCTACACACAGTAATTATAAAATCGACAAACAGTTGATAACAACAATCCGTGAAGGTTATATACTTGTATATTTTTTTGTTTATTTGAACATAAAATAACCTAGTTTGAGGGGTAAGTACAACATCCTTTTTTCACCCTCACTCATTCCCTGCTTGCTACGTGGCCGCCATCGTACATGTGCATGAGTGGGCCCGGTACCCGACAGGCTTTGCCCTATTTTTAGGACAGAAACTCTCACACGCAATTTGCCCAAATTTATACTCAACAACAGAGGCGTTATCCAGCAGACACTGGTAAATCCCATTCCCTCGTGTAGTCAGCAAGAGACTGACAAAATAGCAGCAGAGACTAAACACTGAAAGTCAGCAGAGACTGACGCAATGGAGAGCCCTGAGCGGCAAGAGGCCGCGACAGTGGCTTTCCCGGATCTGCAGTCACTTGACACAAAAATGTCTGGCTGCTTAGATAGACTTGAAGCCATGCTGCAGAGAATTGCTGGCCAAAGCCATTCGGGTGAACAAAAGCCTAACATTGCAAGAAAGTGAGCTTTGTCACCAGACAGTTCAGATTCAGATGACGTAGAAAAGTGTGACTCTGAAAACCAGCACAAGGGGGAAAAGTTGCACGCAAAAAGCACAAAGGTTTTGTCAGAGTCGGAATCTGAAGGGGAGGTAGTAGATGACACACTCTCAGCAGCCGACTCTGATGAAGATTTGCTAGGGGAAATAGATAAAGATCTTGATGATGGTGAGGAGACAGCACCACCAGTCTCCTCCTCCCTAGCACAAATCATAAATAAACGCTTCCAGTCTGGACTGTCAGAGGACAAACTGAAAGACAGGCTTGGTAAGTATCAAAGGCCAGAAAACTGAAGTGCTGACAGTGCCATGAGTCAACACTGAAATCTGGAAGTGTTCCAGCAGAGGCCAGAAGAGCTGACATCAAAAGCTCGAATGTGCATAAAACACTGACAAAGGCAGCAATAGCTATGACAGACAGCACACAAACAATACTCAGGGCACAACACAACACTGACTCACAGACATCCAAGAAAATGAAAACAGCCATTGAAAAGAAAAAAGACAGTCTTGCAGTCTTGGGTCATGCATCACATCAGCTGTCACTCAGACGCAGACAGGCCATTCGCTCACATTTGCACCCCTCTATCACTGTGCAATGATTCTGTGCCAGTCACAAAATGGTTGTTTGGTGACAGCTTGGCTGCTTCACTCAAGGTAATTAAAGAAATGGACCGGTTGGGCAATACTCTTGCTGCTGGGGAAAACAAAATATAGAACATCTACAAACCAGCAATACAGAAGCGGCAACCCTTTTTTAGGACAGAGAAATACGGGGCAATGGCTTCGGTACAGAGGCGGCCACGCCAGTTACAGGCAAAAAGGGACAGCAGCCATGAGAGGTCGCTCACACAACACAGCCAACAAGACGAATTCGCAAGCTTACCTCCGCCCACTCAGCCAGCCAGCGATGTGGTAAGTGCTTACTATCACAGTCTCGCACAGCTAAGGGCAGAATTAGAGGCAGAGACGCATACGTTTGAAGGGGGCAGGCTCCAATATTTTCTTCCCGTATGGGAATCACTTACAACAGACCAAGAAATCTTACAGCTGATAAGAGGAGCCACACTGGAATTTGAAGAGAAAACTCTGTTATCCCCTCATACTTGTTTTAGTAGTACACAACCTGGCTTGAATCAGGCGGAAATAATTATCATAGATAGTGAGGTGAATAAACTCAGATCAAAAGGAGTTATACCCCCTTGTACACTTTACACGATCAACACGTGTCACCTGTGTTTACAAGGCCAAAAAAGGATGGGTCAAATCGCATGATTCTGAATTTGAAAAAAAAAAAAAATGAATCAAGATATTAATTATCACCATTTCAAAATGGATACTTTGCATGTTGCACTGAAATTAGTGACACATTTTTGTTTCAAGGCTTCTATAGACCTAAAGGATGCCTATTACTCCATCCCCATTGCACAAGCACATAGGAAGTATCTCAGAATCAGATGGAGATGCCAACTCTGGGAATATAACTGCATGCAAAATGGTCTAGCTCTTGCCCCTAGGAAATTTACCAAAATGTTGAAACTGCTTTTGCCAAACTGACACAAGAAAATCATGTCTCCACCATTTTCTGGATGATCCTCTTCTCCTAGCAAAAGCAGAAGCAGAATGCACAGAGAATATCCA
>CM065732.1:65897350-65902350 GCA_033310375.1 Conus canariensis
TTCTGCACTTAATTGCATGTGAATGCAAACCAGTAGGCACTGCAGTTAGAATATGTACCAAGTTTGTGTTCAACATGTTATGTTTGGTAATATTCACCTGTACTGAATCAGATTAAATGGACGTACATGAATTGATGACTGCAGTTGGTTTTTGCAGTTAGTTATGTTTGGTGATATTCACCTGTACTGAATCGGATTAAATGGACGTACATGAATTGATGACTGCAATTGGATTTTGCAATTATGTGAAATGCTGCGTAGTAACTAGATGCTCTAAAATCTGACGTGACTCCGTATGACTGAAGAGAGGCGATAAATAATTGAAAAATTAAACTAGACTTACGTAGAAAGGTGACGTTTAATTTGAATTATTTAGAGCCTATCGTAAGGAGGGAGGAGTTACGTGGCCTCCCTATGTATGGCTCTGAATGTTCAAAGTCACCGCAATGGTAAATCTAGTGAACAGTTTGTTCACCCTTGCAGCCGGCCGTTTTGTCCGACCCGGCCGTTTTTGTCCAACCTCGGACAAAACGGCTAAAACCCGGCTGTTTTGTCCGACTTTCAATCTTTTGTCGGACAAAACGGCCTGGTTGGACAAAACGGTCGGCTCTAAATAAGCGGCCGTTTTGTCCGATGTTTCACTGGCAAAGAAGTATAAATTCGTCGCGTTCTGTTTTTTTTTTTTCTGTTTTTTTTGTGTGTGTGTGTTTGTTTGTTTGTTTTCTGTCTGTCTACCCACACAAAGAAAGAAATAACGTGGAAGAAACCCATTCTGCCGTCATGCCCCCAGGTTGCCAATTTGGCGTCTTAAGCTGACCACTGGCCGTCAGGGTCCATGACTATCGAGTAGGACTTATTCTCGTGATTTCTTTACTTGGCTGTAGGAGGAGAGAGAGAGAGAGAGAGAGAGAGAGAGAGAGAGAGAGAGAGAGAGAGAGAGAGACAGAGACAGAGACAGAGAGAGATGGAGACAGAGAGAGACAGGTGGTACATCACGATACAACATTTGAGGTGACTGTGTCAAACCGTTGGGGTTTTGGGACAAACAATTGACGCACCCCCAATTTTGACACGACTCCGACTTTCCGTTCGGAACATATCCTTGGGACAGACAAAAAAAAAAAAAAAAGCAAACAAAAAAAAAAAGAAAAAAAAACAGAACGCGACGAATTTATACTTCTTTGCCAGTGAAACTGGGCAAAGAACAATTTAAAAAATATATCGGACAAAACAGCCGCTTATTTAGAGCTGGCCGTTTTGTCAAACTAGGCCGTTTTGTCCGACAAAAGATTGAAAGTCGGACAAAACAGCCGGGTTTTAGCCGTTTTGTCCGGCGTTGGACAAAACTGCCGGGTCGGACAAAACGGCCAGCTACACCCTTCCCAGAGTATCTAGTGACTACTCGCAGCTCTAAACACGCGCGCTGATACTCACATAACAACTCCTACCTACTTACGATAGGCTCTAAATAATTGAAATTAAACGTCACCTTTCTACGTAAGTCTAGTTTAATTTTTCAATTATATGGTATCTTGCCACCAAAGAAATAAACTCAAGCACCAACACTCTCCCAACGTAGCGAGTGAATGGTAGAAACTCGAAAGGAGAAGAAAGGACAATACAGAAATAAGTTATAACAAAAATGAAATTAATTCGTGTAGGTAATAATATAAAAGCGCGTCTTTGAGTCTGTGTCGGAGGATACCTCTTTGAGCTGTGCATGAAGATACCTCTTTGAGTCTGTGCCTGAGGACACCTCTTTAAGACTGTGAATGGATACATCTTTGAGTGTGGGCCTGAGTAGGCATCAAATAAAAGGGGAAGTAAATAGGTGCCAAGAGTCAGAGTGGTCAGCTCAACTTTTCAGTTAACCAATGCTTACAGCAGCTGATAACTGCGCTGGACAACCTTCACAGGAATCACAGAAAGGATGCAATTCCCCATTGATGTAGCAAACAATTGCGTGTTGTACAATCAGTCGGGGGTGGCATTAGAACGATCACTTGCTAAATTTGTTTTAGACTTGCATGAGGAGAAGGGACATTGAAAATGTAAAGAAAAAACAAACAAAGTAAAAAAGACGTGTGTGTGTGTGTGTGTGTGTGTGTGTGTGTGTGTGTGTGTGTGCGTGTGTGTGTGTGTGTGTGTGTGTGTGGAGGAGGGGGGTTACAATGTAAATACGAACTTTTCCCCTGCGCTATCCACGTCATCCCAACACACACAAGGGCCAGTGAAGAGCTGTGAAAAGTGCCACGATGCTTCCTCAAAAGATACAAACGGGCAAAACGAAATGAAGCCAGTGGCAGAAGAAAACCTGCTGACAGACCAGCGTGGCCTCCCTGACAAGTGCAGTGGCTGTACTGTGAACAACAATCACTGTTGACGATGAAAATGCTGTTGCAGTTAGGGTTGATGAATGTGTCCTCATCATGGATGAATACGTTGTATTGGTTGCGACTTATATAGTACGAGAACGAGGGCAAATATATGAAGGACTGGGTTTAAAGGACTGTATAACGATGTTAGAATAAAATGTACAATCTATTCAGACTGAAAATGTGTATATGATGGTATGGGGAGATTTAAACCCAATAGGAGGTTGTGAATAAGGATATGGACAAATATATATCTGCGTTTGGAATGAATGGTAAAGACGACGTGAATATGCGTTGCTCTAAGGATGTTTCTATTAATAGTCATGGAAAATCCAGGTTGGACCATTGCTTTTTATTCGATCTTTTAATTTTGAATGGATTCTGTTACGGCAGCCATGAAAGAGTTTTCCTTTGCTTCACTCTAGTGATGTAGTGTCATTTTTTTTTTAATTGTTTCTGAATGTTTCGGTGATAAATGCACTGTGTGTGTTGGATTCAAGTTACTCTCCTCGCATTTGCCAGTCGAAATGAAATTGAAAACATATATTTGGCAGGGTAAGGTACTGTTGCTTATAGCGCAGCCGACCACAAAGGGCCATGTCAGGGATGGGCATATCATATGTTGGGCATGAAAGAAGATATTCCGTCAGAGAAAGGCGAAGAACGGATCGTGTGGTCCTAAAAAATGTGGAATGCTACAAGGGTGAACTTGAAAGTGACGACTTCGAAGAATGGCTACAAAAAAACTTATATATGTTATAAATCGATATCAACGTTGATGTATTTTCACGGGCATTCTGTGGAGTTGCTGTTTGGGTGGTTCGGCTGGTTTGTAATGAAAGAAAAGAATGCAAAGAGTGGTTTGATGATGATTGTGAATAAAGAGAAAAAAATAGATAAGGGCCTTCTAAACAATGAAAGCAATGGTGATTAAATAGTATTACATGAAGGTTATGTACACGAAAGAAAGGAATATGGGTGGCAAAAGATTAAAACACGTACATTTGAGAATCAAAACCACAAAATCTAAAAAAAAACAAAAAAAAGAAATCAGTCAGAAATCCAAGTCTATTTTGGACAACAATTAGATCAGTGAATAGATCACTTATTTATATTGTTTTTCTTATTTTTGATAAGTTTTAAGGCTGCAAAATGAGAACAACAGAGTAAGTGAAGATGCTAGACACTTTAAGGAACCTTTACTTAATGATCCGATTTACAGAAATGAAGTGATTGATAGCAAACAAAATCTAAGTCAGGAAAAAAGTGCAGGTCCAGATAGAATTTTGAGTGAAACGTTGAAACATGCAAATTCAGTCACCACAGACTTCCCTGTGCTTGTACTCAACAGATTATTTAACGATGGAATCTTCCCAGCAGCTTGGGCCAAATCCAGTATCATTCCATTCATAAAATGTAGGATCCCAATAACCCATAAAATTATCATGGAGTGGCACTGACAAGTATTGTTAATAAAATTCATAATCATTTTTTTTTAATAAAACATTGACAAGATTTGAAGTAAGGGAGGATGAAATAATTCAAGAACAAGCTAGGTTCCGATCAGGATATGACACCGTTGACCATACTTTCACTCTTTCTGCACTGATTCAATCACATTTACTGAAAAATACAAAATCGCACATTACCTTTGTGGACTTTAGCGAGGCCTGTGACTGTGCCTTTCTGGACTTTAGAAAGACTTGTGACTTTGCCTTTCTGGACTTTATACAGGCTTGTGACTTTGCCTTTCTGGATGTTAGAACGGCCTGTGACTTTGCCGTTGCGGACTTTTGTGAGGCCTGTGACCTTGCCTTTGTGGACATTAGCAAGGCCTGTAACTTTGACTTTGTGGACTTTTGCGAGGCATGTGACTTTGCCTTCATGGACTGAAGATAGGCCTGTGACTTTGCCTTTGTGGACTTTTGCGAGGCCTGTGACTTTGTCTTTGTGGACATTAAAAAGTCCTGTGACTTTGCCTTTGTGGACTTTAGAAAGTCCTGTGACTTTGCCTTTGTGGACTTTAGCAAGGCCTGTGACTTTGTCTTTGTGGACATCAGAAAGGCCTGTGACTTTGCCTTTGTGAACTTTAGAAAGGCGTGTGACTTTGCCTTTGTGGACATCAGAAAGGCCTGTGACTTTGTCTTTGTGGACATCAGAAAGGCCTGTGACTTTGCCTTTGTGAACTTTAAAAAGGCGTGTGACTTTGCCTTTGTGGACTTTAGCAAGGCCTGTGACTTTGTCTTTGTGGACATCAGAAAGGCCTGTGACTTTGCCTTTGTGAACTTTAGAAAGGCGTGTGACTTTGCCTTTGTGGACTTTAGAAGGGTCTGTGACTTTGCCTTTGTGAACTTTAGAAAGGTGGGTGACTTTGCCTTTGTGAACTTTAGAAAGGCCTGTGACTTTGCCTTTGTGAACTTTAGAAAGGCGGGTGACTTTGCCTTTGTGGACTTTAGAAAGGTCTGTGACTGTGAATGGAAACATGTTGTGGAGTACTTTACATAAACATGGAGCAGATGGCACGTGACACATAACTTCATGGTGTTCTTGTTTCTGTAGTAACAAGCGTGGATGATAGTTGTCATTCTCAGATGTTTCTGATTGTCCACAGGGAGTGAATCAGGG
>CM065732.1:65907350-65917350 GCA_033310375.1 Conus canariensis
TTTCCTTTTGCCTCTTCTCTTCGCCCCTTCCTTTCTCTTCCCTCCCACATCACATCACACACACACACACACACACACACACACACACGCACACACACACACACACACACACACACACACACACGCACACACACACACACACACACACACACACACACTCACACTCACACACACACACACACACGCACACACACACACACACACACACACACACACACACACACTCTCGATCTGTGGGATGACACAGAGAGAGAACTCTTAAACTCAAATAGTTTAATTGCAAAGGTCACCGACCTATCTGCAATGATGTCAAGACCAAAAGTGGAACACACACGCGCTGGGCGCATATACTGAAAATAATAAAAGAAAATATTTGCATAGCAACATGTTCTGCCTGAAATTACTCCGGCATATGTGTGTTAACTGATAGCAGTTCTTCTCTTCGTTTTAGTGCTTTAAAAATTAACATAGCTACAGAACGAGCAACAGTTTTCTTTTCATTTTGCAGTAACAGAAGCAATGATACTTGATGAACATTTCTAGTATGAGGCAAAATGTATTTATCTCTTAAATCTTTATAGGATGGACAAATAATCAAAAATGTATTTCATGCTCGATTTGATTACAGAATGGACAGGTTTTAGAGTTTAGTGTATATCTTTGATGGACATTCAAATCACTAATATCAAGTCGAAATCTCATGAACACTTTGCGAAAGTTAGGAATTGTAATATCAGTTAAATATTTCTCAGGCTTTGAAGGAACGATATGTTGAATATGTGTCACTATTGACTATTTTACTATCCCAAACAGTCAATCATGCGTTGTTTACGTTCAGGCAAAACAGTTTCTCGTAATTCACTCCAACATTTAAACAAACAAAAGAAAAGCCATAAGTATCCAAACAATGTAGATACCCAATTTGTACACTCCGATTTCTTGTATATTGAAATAATAATCTAATTTTTTCCATTCCATACGCTTGTTTTGGTAGTTTAGCGAGTGACAGCTTTTGCAATTTTAACCAGTAGCACATTGATTGTATTGCTCTATCTACATACAAAGGATTCCTTCCTAGCTCACCGTATACACTTGTATTTGGGGGTATTTGGGCGTGATCTAAAACGCGTTAGCATGCAAATAAGTGAGGTAATTCAATTGTATGTACATGAGACTGTCCCCACACTTCTGCAACGTATAAAAGCATAGGTTTCACTTGCGCATCAAAAAGTTTAACAAATAGACTTCTATCCATTGTTCACAAACTCCAGATGGTTTTCATAATTTCTACAATTCTGGCTTTAGCCCTGCCTGCATATTCCTCGAGTGCAATGTCGTATGATAGCTCTGTAGTTAAAGTCGATCCCAAATACTTACAACTGTTAACAACTTCAGTCTCTTTTCTCTGATAGAACCACTTCTCTGCTTTTGATAAATGTCCTCCTTTTCTAAAAACCATAACTTTTGTTTTCTCTAAGTTATTTTAAGTCCTAGAGAAGTTGATGCTTTATCAAGATTATTTAATTGATTTGTAGCCCTGAAGGAGTTGTCGATATCAAACAGATATCATCAGCAAATGACAACAACAAACATTCTTGTAAGCCTCGCAAAAACTGCAATCCGTGTTTGCCATGGTGTGTAAATTGTTCAGCAACTTCGTTTATCAACAAAGAAAAAATCAGGGGAGATAACTTACATCCCTGCTTCATGCCGGCTGGACAGTCAAAGAAGTCCAACATTTCACTTCCCCAGCGTGCGCACGACTGGACTGATATAGAAGGTTTAGTTTGATTTTGTTTTGTTTAGTTTCATCAAGGAGGCGTCACTGCGTGCGGACTAGTCCATGTATGCTACACCACATCAGCTAAGTTTTCAGACCACACTACGCATGATTTTAAGCTGATGGATAAATTAATCAACAACTAAGATAAGAGAATTGAAGAAGAGGATATCGTGCATATGACTCAGGAAATTTCTGACCTATGCATTAGCCCAACGCGCTGGTCAGACCTTCAGTGGCTACCTACCATTGCTTTTTTTGTATGCGTATAGTGAATGTACACGTGTGTGTATGATGTGTGTGGACTCGGGCCCATGTGTGCGCGTGGGCGCATGTGTGTTGTCACCGATCGGCGGTACTAAACCAGTACGTCCACGTGTTCAGAGGGGTAGCTCAGAATAGAAAGCGTGCGCGCGTATGCATGCGAGCGCGCGCGCGCGCGCGTGTGTGCGTGCGTGTGTATGTGTGCGTGTGTGTAGGGCTGGGGTTTTAGTTTGGTGGGGGTTAGGATAAGGTCCTCGGGGTTAGGTAGAAAGGTTAGGCTAGGTAGGGGGGCAGGGGAAGTGGGACATATAGTAGTTTTGCCTTCCAGTCTTCATCTATTGAGGGATGTGGTAGGAGGAAGTTGGTTTCGTTTCCGACTGTTACTCCTTGTTGCTTTGGTTCCAGATGAGAGAGGCTGGGGCAGGATATCGGCTGTTGTTGTGTTGTCAAGTCAGTGAGTTGTTGGTGTAAATTGTGTTGTTGCACGAGCAACAACTAGTCCGTTGGTCGGGTGTGTCCGCTCTGTGGAGAGATACACTGTTCTGACCAATGGTTGCTTTGTGTTGTGAGTAGAGCTGGCTTGATTCCGACCAGGGTGGAATGCGTCGGGGTAGCTTCACTTCGGTCCCTGGTGTTCGTCGGAGTGGACGTGCTCCTTGTAGCTGCGGCGGGAGCGCCGTTAGTTCTGCTGAGTGAGTGACTTCGAGTCATAGTTAAGGTCAGGTCCTCGTCGGGTTTGGTGTGCCCTTGGCCTGTGCCGAGTTCTGTGTCGTCCTTGTTGGCAGCCACTTTCAGCCAGTTGCAGAACTGGTGTGGTTGAACGTCTGTCTGTCGAGGTTGGTGATCTGTTATGTTCGTCGTGTTGTGGTTCGTCGTGTTGTCTTGTATTATGGTCGAGTTGTACTGTTGTTGTCTCATGTTGTGATTAGTTGGTATTGTGTTCGTTGCGTATACTGGTTGTTTGGTATGATGGTTGCAATTGGTCAGCCGGTTTGTGTGTCACTTCGTTTCCTGTCTATATTGTAAGTAGTGTACATAGTGGTTCCGGAGTTCGGTTGTCATGGGGCAGTTTGGCTAGACAACGTGGGTTCGATATAATAACCATTAATGGATGGTGAGGCAGATATCGATTGTGGCCAGCTCATGTTGATTTCAGTTGTTTCAAGAAGATAGTGATAAGAGTAACTTTTGCATTTGGTATAGGATCATAATATGAGTCAGGTGCAGATGTGTCTGCGTGAATCATAAAGGGGTGTGATGATTGTGCTCAATTTTCAGTTGTAAATAGTAGTAGTACGTTGACGTTGAATAACGATTTCGGAGTTGCCCTGCACAGCATTGAAATCGGTTAACTGTGCAGTATGGCCACGGCGATTTTTCGGTGAGTGGTTTATACCGAGGTACGGTCGTGACCGTGACCGTCCAAGTTAGGTTGGTGTCCTTTCTCTTTCGTTAGAGTCAGGGTTCTCGACGCGTGTGTCGTGCGCGTGCAGACTGTATCTTTGACGTGTGTGTGAACAAGCACACTAGGTTTCTGTAGAGCAAGTGACAGTCATCACACGTACGGGGATATATAAAATTGTGACAAAACAGGGTTGGAGAAAGATATCTTAGGTTGTGGGGGAGGCAATCCCATTATGAATTTTAGTAGTCAGAAAGAAGGGAGAGGTAAAGTTTAGGGCGAGTGGCTTAGCAGTCGGTAGGATGAAGAATGGATGGTGTGCGGCATGTAATATTGTACGAAGTGTGGTTATGTTGGCATAATAAGGATTAAGAACTGGGTTAACTGACAAGAGATGACATGAGAGTGAGGTGCTGGGTGGAAATTTTGGCGAGCAAATCATGTTTTTGATATGTGATTATACTTGACAGTGCAAAGAGGGGTAAGAATGTGAGGGATTGTGGCTGTGAGCCGATTCTCTTGTGTGAATATGGATACAGTTGGAAGTTAAGTTTTGTAGAGAGATGCTCATTAGTACGTTTTGCGTGAGGACATCTCCTTGTGAAATTGTCATTTCCTATGCTGCTTAATATTTCCTAGGAGGACCCATGGAGTCCACGTTGGGGTCGCTTGGGTTTGTTTTCTTTCTCTGAGATTTGGGTGTGATTCCTAATTTCATGTGTAATAACGTGGATTGGCTCAGGGAGAATATTGCTTTAACTGCTGTGGTAAGGGTTTGCAGGAGATGGGTCTGGTAACCCAAAGGGAGTAATGAGTTGGAGGATGTATTCAAAATATTAAGGAATCACTCTCATATCCAAGTGGGAAGTAAGCAAGGGGGATGGAGAGTTAAAGCCTTACCAAGTAGGCTATGTTGCCTTGATGACTCTGGTAGTAGCGACACTATGATAGTGGCCTACAGTTTTTCAGCAGATATCCTGTTTCCATGCCGAGGCTGGGGCCGGATCACTGCAGTCGGCGGCCGCGTGGTGGCAGGTGAGCGGCGGCGTCCTGCTACCGGTGCACTTCCGGGAGGGGGAGACCATCCAGGCTGTCCGCCATCGGTGAGGCAGTTCTCCAGCCACTGTCTCCTTTTTCCCAGGAGGGAAGGACCACCCTGTTCAGGTGCCATGTGAGGGTGCTGCGCAGGCCTTCCTTCACCCTCAGTGTGTGTGTTGTGTTCATCGCGGGGAGGAGTCGTCTTGCGTGAGGCCAGCGCCGAGGAGCAGGGTCTTCCATGGAGGAGTCAGCCTGTGAGGGGCCACGGACAGCACCGAGGAGCAGGGTCTTCCGGGGAGGTGTCAGTCTGCGAGGGGCTACGGACAGCGCCGAGGAGCAGAGTTTTCCTGGGAGGAAGGGTGTCTACTTTTTTGTAGTAGGAAGGGGGTGTAGCAATTAGGCAGTAGGGTTAGGGGTGTTAGCTGCTGCCTCCCTTGGGGACGTAGTGGCCAGCACGGCATAGGGTACTTGTCGTTGCCTCCCTTAGGGACGCAGCAACCGGTGCGGTAGTGGTCCCGGGTCAAAAAGAAGGGTGGGTCCCGGGGAGAGGGGTGGGTGGTAGTAGTTTAGAGATTAGAGCCCCTTGGGTTGGTCCTTGTCCCTAGTAGTTAGCCACCACGTGTGCGGGCTATCGCTGCGTCCCTAGGTCACAGTGATATACCGCAACTGGTGACTTAGGATAGGTTAGGGTCGTAGCTGGGTAGGGTGAGTCAGCAGGGAAGTGGGCTACCGGTGTGCGGTTGTGGATGGACATGAGTGGTGGCGCCATAGGGTGTGTGTGAAATAAAGAAGTGTGCATGATTGTAAGCTGTGTTAGTGTGCTGTGTTGTCTGACCTAGCGTGTGAAACGCGTGCGTAGAGGTGGAAGGGCCATCCGGCTTAGCGACCGTGACATGTGTGAATGTATGTCTGTGTTTGTGTGTGTGTGTGTGTGTGTGTGTGTGTGTGTGTGTGTGTGTACGCATGCGCTTGTGCGCGTTTGTGTGTGTATGTGTGCGCGCATGTGTGTGTGTGTGTGTGTGTGTGTGTGCGCGCGCGCGCGTGTGTGTGCGTGTGCAGAAGTGTGTGTGCATGTGTGTATATGTGTAATTTGTGGGTTTGTGTGAGCACACACACGTATCTGCATATATATGTGTACTTACATCTGGGTATATGTGTGTGCGTGTGTTTGTATGTTGGCGTGTACTTATGTGCGTATGTGTATGCATTTGTGCGTTCATGTGTATGCGTGTATGCACACACGCGTGTGGGTGTGGACGTGCACATGCACGCATGTGTATATGTGTGTGCGTAGGAGCGAGCGAACGTACGCGCACGTGTGTGTGTGTGTGTGTGTGTGTGTGTGTGTGTGTGTGTGTGTGTGTGTGTGCGTGCGTGTGTGTGTAGTGACTGTGTGCGTGAATGTTCAGATGATGACTTAGAACAAGACCATCAAACACAACATATGTACACGCGCACACGCGCGCGCACACACACATACACATAACAAATAAGAACAACAACCCCCCCCCCCCCGCCCCTTCACACACACCCCACGCACACACACACTGGCATCACCCCACTGATGAACACACACACGCACACGCACACGCACACACATACACACTCTCTCTCTCTCTCTCTCTCTCTCTCTCTCTCACACACACACACACACACACACACACACACACACACACACACACACACGCACGCACACACTCACACACACACCAACGCCTGCACATGCATGTCCATGGACTCTCTCGTTAACACACTGGCATCACCCACTGATGGAGACACACCAGCCCACACGCATCTACAGTATGCGCTGGGCGCCCTGGGAGATTCAAAGTCTTATCTCAGTTGACATGTGTTTCATATTTTGTATCTGTTATTGGAAAAGGTCGTGTATGAGTTTGCCCCAATATCTAGGAGTCTTTGCAGTGTTGGCCTTGAGTTTATTGCAATGTTTGGTTGGTTGGTGATGTTTCTTGCTCTTCCCTTAAGTCTGTTGATGTTCAGATCTGAAAGATGGTATAGTGGATTTGCTCTTGTTTGCTTAAGTGATTCTTCAGATTTCTTATCAAACCAGATCGGCCAAGATGTGAGCCAGTTGTATCGTTGCCTTGCCAGCCAGTGTGTCTGCTCTCTCGTTTCCTTTAACTCCAGCATGTCCAGGGCAGTACACCCATATGAGTCTCTCCAATGGAAGGCTGCGCATTAGTTCATTCCAAGCAGGGCTTCTCATTCCACTTTTCACTTTCTGAAGTAGGTTCATGGGGTCAGTTTGTGGAGTTTGAAACTGGCTTGTGGATGAAAGCCAATGGAGTGCTTGTGTCACTGCTCTGCTTCCATTGTTAGACTTGAAGTTGTTAAACTGTGTGCACTATCGTCTTCCTGGATAGTTCGGCCATTTTGTTTCACTGTGTATCCCCAGCCTAACTTACCTTTGGTGACAGAACCGTCAGTGTACATTAAAATATCGTCTTTTGTGCAAAGTTCTTCTACCAGCATCTGAATTTCTGCGTTGGTTTTGCCTTCTGGCCATTCTCGACAATGTTTTCCAAGTTCGGGAGCGATGACAATTTGGTAGAGGTGTTTCAAGTGTTCTAGATATTTCTCCCATTCCTTGGTTTCCTTGATTTAGAATGGGGCAGAGAGAGAGAGAGAGAGAGAGAGAGAGAGAGAGAGAGAGAGATTACTGGATGTTGCTCCTGTTGGTGGTGGTGCTGATGTTGCCGCTGCTGCTGCTGTGTAAGTGTCCATCACGGGCACTTCAGAGGAGAATGCTGGGTGCCGCTCATGCTCTGTCAAAGCATCCCGAGGCATGCTGGGTATTGTAGTTGTTCATGTAGGATGGTTTGCAAAGCTTACCGCACTGTTGACGTACCTGGCAGGCTATTATGCATGCCTCTGTAGCCTAGCAAGTGACAGGGTGGGGGGACCGGGCAGAAGGGGATCAAAGGAGGGGGAGGGGGAGGGAGTGAAAGTACGTGGAACTTTTGATGAATGTTGTGCTAATGATGAATTTCCAACATTTTTTTTTATAATCACCTATCCAGTTAAAAGCAACAGAATGGCGGGGAGGGGTGGGGTGGGAGGGGGAGGGGGTTCACTCAGTCTAGTAAAGTGTTATCTACTTATTGGATATCAACTGTCAAACTGTTATGTCATGATTTGCTGTACGGCATGTGTGTGTGTGTGTGTGTGTGTGTGTGTGTGTGTGTGTGTGTGTGTGTGTGTGTGTGCGGGCAAGCGTGTGTGTGTGTGTGTGTGGGGTGTGTGTGTGTGTGTGTGTGTGTGTGTGTGTTGGGTTGCGTGCGTGTTTGACTAAGTGTAGCGTGCTTGTGTTCTGCTGTGAGCGTCTTGATAATACACGTTGTGTGTGAAATGTAACTGAAAGCATGCATTTGCACGGAAAACTTTGTTGCACTCAATAATACGATAACTTGAATACTTCATTTGATGTTAAAGAAATGACACATATTGTGAATGTAAGTTTGCTTCAGTTCCTATCGTCAAATACAACTGGACATTGAACAGCCATATAACTGGCCTTCAAACACGACAAACTTTTTTTTCTCTTGTATGTAGTGCAGAGATGGAATTGGTTGTGTCTTTTATTGTGACATGCAGGCGACGTTTCAGGATATGCGAACATTACTAGTTGCACGGCGTCACACCTATGGTGTCTATAGACAAAGCCGATATCAGCTGGAGATCTTTTCTTATGATCATCAGTCACATTCAATTGTATACATGTGCAATAGGCTATATCGAGTGCTTCCGATACGAAGGCTTCCACAATGCTTAATGGTTCTACATGGAACACACGCGATTGCACGTACACCTGTATCCAAGACAGGTGAGAAAATGGTGTTTCACAAGTGGGAACAATCAATAGTCGTAACGGCAATCGATGGTAACTAAGTAACGCACCCTGCCTCACACACTCTTTCTTCCCCCTCACACACATATCTCATTAACAAAACAGTCCGGGAATAAGCCTGGGTCCTTTCAACCACAATTTCATATAATCCTTGGGATTTTAGACACATGTATATATCAAAACCTGGTCTCCCTTTAATCTTATTCCCCCTGTATAAATCGTTTTCTTGTCTTTGTTATGATGTTGACGAAACGTTTTGTGTACACTGGTTTTCTCTAGTCGTCTATCTTCTTATCTAACCATCTGTCACTCACTCACACACACACACACACACACACACACACACACACACAACACACACACACACCACACACCCGCGCCTCGCTACGCGCGCACACGCACACATGCACTCACGGACGCGCACTGGTTCTAGTGGAGGTTGGAGGCAGGTACATGCTGCAGTCACCATCAGGATCACTCCCAGGGCCCCCAGACTCAGCACCGCCGCCGACATAAGCTCCCGGTTCTCTACTAGTCTCCCACCTAATCTCAAGACATAAGATCAGGAACTATGAGTCACGAGAACGGGAATTACAACTGTATGATATATCATTTGAAGATTATTTTCAGGCACTGCATTTGAAGAATCCTCCTTGTTCTTTACAAGGACGGGAATTACAACTGTATCGGATGCCATTTGAAGTTTCTTGTTTTCAGGCACCTGATTTGATGAATTGTTCTTTATTTCTGCTTCAAGATCATGAACGACAACCCTCATTATGCAAAATAATTTTATATGCTCAATGTTTTGCAAATAAAAAAATACATGGTTCAATTCTATACTGAGTAGGTCTAAATACGTCACTGCACTTTTTGAATTTTGAATTTGAATGTCCCCAGTGTGTGTATGCGCGCGCGCGCGCGCGCGCTTGTGTGTGTGTGTGTGTGTGTGTGTGTGGAGGGGGGGGGGGTAATAAGTGAAGACCACAGAATCAGGAGTCAGGTCGCACACTCACCACTCAGCACAAGAGCCAAGAGTACAAGACATAATCAACACTTTATTATCTCATGCACACACACACATACACATTCCTGTTGGGGACTCAGGACCTATCACTGAAGAGGGAGAGTAGACAGACTGTATGGAGAAAAGAAGGGTATAGAAGAGCAAAGCACCCTTACAGAGAGCTATCCTATTGGGCAAAGACAAAAAACTGGTAATAAAATATAGAACACCCCAGGGATACCCATTAAGTCCAAAATGCCTAACCCGTTACTACTAGTCCCCCCCCCCCCCCCAACACACACACACACCGGAAAAAAAAAAGAAAAAAGAAGAAAAAGGGAAGAAATAAAGCCAGAAGGACGTTTAACACACAAAAGGTCCCATTTCCCACACAAACAGCTATTCTTTCAAAACAAACAAACCAACAAACAAAAACCATACGGCTTGTTGCCCGCTGGCAGAGCGCTACTAACTAGGGTGGGACCACCCCGACTACACCGCCTCACACCACAGTCACACTGTCCCCAATGTTCACTGAACTGATGTTCACAAAGGTATGAGTCTTTTGCTGCATTGAACAGATACCGTCGCAAGAAGACCTCCCCCCCTCCCCCCCCCCCCCCCCACACACACACACACACA
>CM065732.1:65922350-65967350 GCA_033310375.1 Conus canariensis
TCTTCTCCTTTCTTTTCCTTTGGCCCTCCAGATGAAAAGATGATGTGGGGGGTGAAAACAAAAGGATGGTGATGATAGATAACCTCCAACAAGACGACGAATCTTGCTCCAGTGGGCTGACTGCCCACTCCAGTTAATATCTAGAATACAGGGACGAGGCCCTCTCAAACAAAATGATCTATGAAAAGAAAATGAGATGACTCACGGATCACCCCCAAATCCTGAGTGCCAAACATCCCCCAAAACCCAACTTTTGCCCACCTTCCAACAGTGACGTAGGCGAGCGAGAAGACTGGGTGAACGAAAATGAACGAAACCCACGTGCAAAGACAGTGCACAGCGAGGGCTGGGGTGAAATGGCAAGTGACTGCTCGAAATCAGTCGAGCAGTGTTTGCCCCAAGATTTGGACCCTCCTGAAAAATGGGCATATAGGGCAAAAGTAGTAGGGACAAAATCTCAAAAGGGGTAGAAAAGAAAGGTCACGCTTGGCGCGTGACAGAGGGTTTGCCATAGTGTAATGGACAGACAGGCAGACAGACAGACATCAGGCATTGTCAGCACTGATCATTGAGAGGGTCTACCATAGTGTAATGGACAGACAGACAGACAGACAGACATTAGACATTGTCACATTGATCAATGAGGAGGGTTTGCCATAGTGTAGCGGACAGACAGACAGACAGACATCAGGAATTGTCGGGACACATCATTGAGAAGGGGTTACTATAGTGTAATGGACAGACAGACAGACAGACAGACAGACAGACAGACAGACGGGCAGATACTGTCAGCACTGATCAATGAGGAGCGTTTGCCATAGTGTAATGGACAGACAGACAGACAGACAGACATCAGACAATGTCAGCACTGATCAATGAGGAGGATTTACTATGGTGTAATGGACAGATAAACAGACAGACAGACAGACAGACAGACATCAGACATAGTGTAAGCTTAATGGACAGACAAACAGACAGACAGATATTGTCAACACTGACAACGAGGATGACTTACTATAGTGTAATGAACAGACAGACAGACAGACAGACATCAGGCACTGTCAGTACTGATCAATGAGGAGGGTTTGCCATAGTGTAATGGACAGACAGACAGACAGACATCAGGCACTGTCAGTACTGATCAATGAGGAGGGTTTGCCATAGTGTAATGGACAGACAGACAGACAGACAGATATTGTCAGTACTGATCAATGAGGAGCGTTTGCCATAGTGTAATGGACAGACAGACAGACAGACAGATATTGTCAGTACTGATCAATGAGGAGGGTTTGCCATAGTGTAATGGACAGACAGACAGACAGACAGACAACGACAGACAGACAGACAGACAGATATTGTCAGTACTGATCAATGAGGAGGGTTTGCCATAGTGTAATGGACAGACAGACAGACAGACAGACAGACAGACAGATATTGTCAGTACTGATCAATGAGGAGGGTTTGCCATAGTGTAATGGACAGACAGACAGACAGACAGACAGACAATATTGTCAACACTGACAACGAGGATGACTTACTATAGTGTAATGGACAGACAGACAGACAGACAACAGGCACTGTCAGTACTGATCAATGAGGAGGGTTTGCCATAGTGTAATGGACAGACAGACAGACATCAGGCACTGTCAGTACTGATCAATGAGGAGGGTTTGCCATAGTGTAATGGACAGACAGACAGACAGACAGACAGATATTGTCAACACTGACAACGAGGATGACTTACTATAGTGTAATGGACAGACAGACAGACAGACATCAGGCACTGTCAGTACTGATCAATGAGGAGGGTTTGCCATAGTGTAATGGACAGACAGACAGACATCAGGCACTGTCAGTACTGATCAATGAGGAGGGTTTGCCATAGTGTAATGGACAGACAGACAGACAGACATCAGGCACTGTCAGTACTGATCAATGAGGAGGGTTTGCCATAGTGTAATGGACGGACAGACAGACAGACATCAGGCACTGTCAGTACTGATCAATGAGGAGGGTTTGCCATAGTGTAATGGACAGACAGACAGACAGACAGACAGACAGACAGACAGACGTTGTCAGCACTGATCAACGAGGAGGACTTACTATAGTATAATGGACAGACAGACAGACGTTGTCAGCACTGATCAGAGAGGAGGGTTTACCATAGTGTAATGGACAAACAGATAGACAGACAGACACACATCAGGCATTGCCAAGTGTAGAGTGGAATAATGTTGTGCCATTCGAGCTTCTGAAAGACAGCTTGTTGAAAAAAGTTTCAATCTACTCCAAATGGTTATCGGAAGCGTTTTCGTGAGGTAAAGCCTAGCTTAGATGAACCTTTCGAAACCTGTGCAGTTGAGCTTAGGCGTTTGTTTGACCATTGGGTTTCTTTGTCAAAGACTGATGAGTCATGTCATTGAAGTCTTGCTTCCAGTTAGCGTCTTCTGGTGAGGTAAAGACGTTAGGTACATCTATCTTTTACTACTACTTGTCTGATGGAGTTTTGCACAGGTATTTGTTCAAAAATGACGTCTTTTGATCAGGTTGTGGTTCCTGTTGAACTTCGACCTACAGTGTTGGCTGTGGGACATGATTTGATTTTGTCAGGTCATTCTGGTTCTCGATGTACTCTGTCTAGAGTTCTTAACAAGTTCTTTTGGCCTGGAGTAACTGTTGACGTAGCTAAGTATGTTGCTTCCTGTGATGTGTGTCAGAAGGGCAGAGATTGTCCGGTACCCCTTGCTTCTGTCCCACTGACCAGTACTCCATTTTGATCGTGTGGCTGTTGATCTTGTTGGTCCACTGTCTCCTCCCTCAGAGTAAGGTCATCGTTACATCTACTCGCTTTCCGGAGGCTATTCCGTTGGAGGATATCTCCTCTGTTGCTGTGGCAGAAGCATTGTTGGGAATCTTTTCTCGTTTGGGTTTCCCCAAGGAGATTCTGTCTGATCAGGGTATGCAGTTCAACTCTGATCTCATGAAGCAGTTTCATGCTTTGTGTGGTGCAAAAGGCATACGTACATCGCCGTATCATCCGCTGGCAAATGGTTATGTTGAGAGACTTCATAGGATTTTGAAGTCCATGTTGAAACAGATTATCCGTACTCACCCAAAGGCGTTGCATCAATATGCGCCTGCACTGTTGTTTGCTTGTAGGGAATTGCCTTCTGAGAGTACAGGATTCTCTCCCTTTCAGTTGCTATTTGGTCGGCAGGTTCGTGGTCCTACTGCTTTGCTACAGGAGTCGTGGACTCAGTCAGACGCTCAGGATGTTGAGGCCAAACCTCTTTGATCGTACTTGTTCGAACTCCAGAATGTCATTGCTGACTCAAGTAAGTTAGCCTTGGGGAATTCTGCTGATTTTGCTTTCAAGGATAAAAAGTACCTTGACAAGGAGGCAAGGGAACGTCGTTTCCAAGTTGATGATGAAGTCCAAGTTCTGTTACCGGCTGACTCTTACAAGTTGTTAGCCAGTTGGTCAGGACCGTTCCCAGTGATCAAAGTCTTGCACCCAGATAACAAAGTTTTTGTCAAGGGCAAGGAAAAGATCTTTCATGCAAATTTGCTCAAAACATATATTCGTCGTGCTGCAGTATCTACTTCTGATGTTGTACACCAGTTGTTTTTTCATGGGATACTTCAGTACCCTGGTCAGAGATAGCACCTTTGACTTGTGAGCAGGAACACTTTCTTTTGAGTGTTCTCTAGGAGTTGGACTTTCTGTGGATCCCTCTCTAGAGTCTGTTTGTACTGTTTGTGAAGTGGTTTGTACAGTTGGTGTCGTCCAGGACTGTGATGACGCTTTACCCATTCCCACTTTAACTGTTCTGATGGCGTTTTCTATGCCCGAAGAGGATGTCCGTTCAGTACAGTTTGATTGTGCTTTGTCTGATAGCAGTTCCAGGGAGTTGTGTGCAGTGTTTAATAATTGTCAGGACATTTTGACTCCTAAACCAGGTTCTTTCTCAGGTAATGTATTCTTAGAGATCCCTCTTACAACAGATGTCCCTGTTAGAAAGAAGTGTTACGATATCCCCTTTTCTGCGAAAGAGGATGTTGAGAGAGATTGATATCATGTTAGATCTTGGTATCATTGAGCCATCAAATAGTCCGTATACATCTCCAGTTGTGTTGGTCAAGAAGAAAGATGGTACATGTCGATTTTGCATTGATTTCAGGTCTTTGAATAAGATTACCGTCTTTGATACCGAACCTATTCTTACGTTGAGAGTCTTTTTGCAAGGCTAGCTGATGCTCAGTTTTTCACAAACATTGATCTTGCAAAAGGATACTGGCAGATCGTAGTTTAGCCCGAGGATCGTCCGAAGATGGCCTTTACAACACACGTGGGTCTATTCCAGTTTGTCAGGATGCCGTTGGGACTTGTGTCGGCTCCTGCAGTGTTTGCACGTATGATGCGTACGGTGGCTTTAGATCAGTTTTCTGCTATCAACTTCTTTCATGATATTCCTGTGCACAGTGTATCATGAGATGCTCATCTTAGTCATGTGAAGGGCGTGCTTTCTTGTCTGAGGTCTTTCAACCTCACAGCTCGTCCCTCGAAGATCGAGGCAGGCTTTCGTTCACTTGAATTTCTTGGTCATGTTGTTGGAGGCGGTACTATGCGTCCTGAAGGGAAGCCAGTTCATAAGATTTCGAAGATATCCACTCCTACTACCAGGAAGCAGGCCAGATCTTTATTGAGGCTGCTCAGTTTTTACAGGAGATATGTTCCTGGGTTTGCTACCTTGAGTGCTCGACTATCTCATTTGATCAAAGATGCTGGTCGTCCTGGAAGTTATATTTCTTGGACTCCTGAGTGTGCTGAAGCTTTGAAGAAGATTCAGGGTATTTTGTCGTCTGCACCCGTGTTGTTGTTACCTAGGTTGTGTAATCCTCTTGTTCTCAGAACTGATGCTAGTTCTGTTGGTTTGGGTGTTGTGTTGCTTGAGGAGAGTGATGGTGTTCTTCACCCAGTCGTGTTCGCTAGTCGAAAGTTGCTGGATCGTGAGAAGGCGTACAGTACTATTGAGCGGGAGAGCTTAGCCATTGTCTGGGCTGTACAGAAGTTTGTGAGATTCCTTTGGGGAGTCAGGTTTATCCTGCATACGGATCATCGTCCCTTGACGTACCTCCAAGCGAAAAACTTGAAGAACTCCAGAATTATGCGATGGGCGTTGTCGTTGCAGGAGTTCTCGTTTAAAGTCCAGCCAGTTCCAGGTTCATGGAATGTTTTCGCTGATCTCCCCCGTTCATGTGCGAATCAGTTGATCCCTTAAGAAATGACTTTCCTTGTCTGTACTGCAGTTTTCTGATGCTGTTTTGATGTGCGATTTCTAGATTTTTGCATTGTGCTGTTTGTTTACTGCTTCTCCAAAAACAATTCGGTCATTTTTTTTTTTTTTTTTGAGGAGGGGGAGTATTGTCACGGACCGTATTACGCCCGGTCCCAAATTGTGGGGACACATTTGACCGGAACAGGTAAACCTGAAAAAAACAGTTGACCTGTTTACCTGACAGCTACTCACCTGCGTTTTATGTAAGTCGGGTGAGCGAGGATTTCCCTTCAGTCTCCGAAGAGTTACCAGCCAAGCAACACTTTCAGACAGCCGAAGGGAAACTAAAGGCAGGTCCTCGCTGGTAGTCAGGTATGCTATAATAGTTAAATGGAAGTTAGGGTTTGTATTAATGAAGTTGTTCTTTTCCTACAGGTGGTTGGGAACTTTACAGTTCCTAGTAAAGCCCTAAAATATGTAATTGCTCCCTTGTTATATCTTGTGTTTTGACGAGGCATAGGGTGACAGTAGGAAGTTGTAGTTAGTGAATGTGTGAGTCGAGAGGTGGAGTGAGTAGATGAAAGAAAGAATAGGTATACTTCTGTGCGTTCGGGAAAAGTAATCTTGTTACCTAAATGTATTATTGAAACAAAAAGTGTCGTTCATCTTTTCCCTAAAGTATTATAATGATGCGAGTGTTGGTGAGCTCTGGAAATGAGCAATGAAAATTATTGTGCTTACATTATTGGAAAATGTATTCTGATTCCTGTTGCGGATACGTCTAGTGATAATGATGAACCTTCTCTTCTTTATAAAAAGGGGCGAACGCAAGTCGTTTCTTGAAATATAATTGGACACGTAAAAACAAATTCTTTACTGATGAAATAGAATAAAAGGGAATCGTCCCATTATATGTAATAATCGTTTGTTGTTGTTGTTGTTTTAATCATATGAACAAGTATATAATGACTGCCATTGAGTTACATAGATTGAAACAGAAAGACATTTTAAAAAGAAACAAGAAAACGTACAATACCAAAGCAAACCATATAAACACCATGCACACACACACACACACACACACACACACACACACACACACACACACACACACACACACAAAAAAGAGGGGAGAGAGAGAGAGAGAGAGAGAGAGAGAGAGAGAGATAACAAGCAGGTGAAACATGAAATGAAAAAAGAAAACAAACAAACAAACAAACAAAAAACCCATAATATGTTACTTTGTTATACCTAACGCCAAACAACCACAGCTTTCACAGGAATGTGGCTTTCTTTTATGTCTAATATGCACGACAGAGACTACAGAGTAGAAGAAGATGAGATTATCATGTTGCACACACACACACACACACACACACACACACACACACACACACACACACACACACCACACACACACACACACACACACACACACACACACACACACACACACACACACACACACTCATGGAAACTATATAGACTTGACCTTCCATTCTTAAAGTGAAATTCTAAATGAAAAAGTACAGAATAATACAAAGATGGTCATAATACTTTCGAAATTCTCCACCGGAGTCAATTGCTTTCCTTGATAAGGGGTTCATAGCATTTCCACCCAGAAAGAAAACCGGCATAATCCATGTTGACATAAGATAGGTGTTTCTCTGTTTAATATCAATAATGGAGTTGCTCTGAATACGGAGTAAGAGATGGCCGACTTTACTTATTTTACAACGGTATGTAAAGAACTTAGCAAGCAGGATAATGAAGTAAAAATCTCATCTGCTTCGTGATTTTGTCAAAACTCCAAGCAAAACAGTTGTCGTATCCACTTTTATCTCATGTGCACATTTACACTTTTGATTAGTGCTGTTTTCAAGGCTTTTGCAATTTTTTGAACGATGTCACATTGCCAAAATAAATGGGGAATGGTCTCATTTTCTGTTTCGCAAAAACTGCATTTTTCAACATTGGTAACCCCCATTCATTTAAGGGATATACTTGTTGGAATGATTCTGTGGATTATCCTGATTTGGAACCATCTAAGTTTAGCTTCTTGTATTTTATGTGTTTTTTGAAAAACAGTGGTCCACTTTAAATTATTTTTAATGCATTATTCCGTTTTTGACAGCATTTAGTTACCCATCCATCATCATAGAGTATATAATATCTTTTTGTTCCTTTCGGTATGGACAGTGTTATATTGAACGCTTTTATGTTCTCTTTGGCTTCATTGGACTGAACATTAATGCCATGTTCCTTAATATATTCCTTCACCTCATTTTCACATCCTGTATAAGTCAGAAAGTTTGTCTTCACATTATATTTTAGTCTGAATACTTTGAAGGTAAGAAAGGTACCATTCTAACGCAACAGATGATGTACTCGGTATACACTTCTGCCGATCCAGTGTTTATAAGAAATGGCTAGGTTTCCTATCTTGATCTTATCATTGTAAAACAGAGGTTCTGCAATAACTTCATCAGCTCTGTCAAAACACATCTTTCGAGAAATATCTTTATACGCTTCAAATGTATGTTTTCAGAAGCGATTTACATTGGCAGTCATTGTGAATGATGTCGTGTTTATGCCTATGTTATTTACGACAGGGAATAAAGCAGATATAATACCTTTCCACGTTTGTGTGTTCTGTATCAGTTTACGTATCCAAATCAGTTTGAGCCCACTTCTAAACTTTTTTTTTATATCAAGTAGGCCTAATCCTTCTTTTTTACGCTCTTTATTACCGTTTTTCTTCTGAATCTGTCCTGTTTCCTTTTCAAAATAAATTTGAAGCACATACTTTGCAAACCGTTTATGAAGTCGTCAGGCGAATTTGTCAAGAGTAACCATAGTAGGGTTATTTTTTAAATGATTACACTTTTCAAAACAGCGATTCTGCTCAGTGGAAATAAAGACCTCTTAATCCAGATGTCAAATAGCCTTTTATTTCTGAACATTTTTCATTATAATTCATTTCCTTACAGTCATCTATGTCTACCGAAAACCATACGCCAAAAAAAAAAAAATGGTGCATTCCAATTGATTTTCAAATGTGGTAAATGTTTTACTGTCCACCATTTCTTACTACCTAACCATATTGCGTGCGTTTTGCGATCATTCTTAGAGAAACCAGACTTACAGCAAAATACTTTGATCGTTTCACGATTGCCTCAAAAAAAAACGTCGCATCACCCTTGGTCATCATCTGAGTATCATCTGCAGACTGAGCTATATTATGCTCGGTGTTATTTATCGTTATACCTTTAATCAATATATTTTCTCTTGTCATAGTAGCAAGTATTTCTACGCAGATTAAAAACAGATATGGTGACACGGGGTCACCTTGTCTACATCCTCTCTCAACTATATACCAAGACGAACAATGACCATTCACAATTATTGGTGGTTTAATATTTCTATGAAACAGTGATATCCACTGGCATATAGTTGGACCAAATCCGAAAGCTTTCAAAGTTTTCATCATGAAATTCTACTCTAAAGTGTCAAAAGCTTTCTCAAAGTCAATACATAACAACAACTTGGGACGATTTGTAACGTTTGATAGTGAATAAGGTCGTAAATAAATCTCATGTTGTCGCCAGTATATCTACCACTCCTGAACCCTGTTTGATCTTCATTTATAATCTTTGGGGAGTACATTTTTAAACCTATTTCGCTATGCACGATGGCCCAATCTTGTATACAACATTCAGTAATGTAATTGGTCTCCTATTTTGAATGTATTCCTTAGGCTTATCACCCTTTGGAAGACAAATGATTGTGCCTTCTTTCTGATGGGATGATAATGCTTCCTGTCTAAAAACCATCATTTAATGAGCGAAAAACAAAAATTCCTATTAATTAAAAAAAACAATAATGCTGATGTAAAACCATCTGTGCCTGGGTTTTTATTGCTTTTCGTGTTTTTCAGAGAGTATGAAGCTTCTTCTAAGGTGATTTCTCCTTCTATGATCTTTGATTCTTCGTATGATGAAGTTGGAAAATCTTTCACCATGTCAGTGATTTCGCAGTTTTCAACATTTCACTTTCTATATAGATTTCCATTAAAAAAAAGACTTAACTTCATTCCTAATTCATTTTGACGATTTACTTCTCTTCCACTTTGTGTTATTATTTTTCTCATACATTTGCTTATGTAGTGCCTTTTTGCTAGATTACAGAAAAGCTTAGATACTTTCTTACCCTCAGCTATCCATCTTATTCTCGAGCGCAATAAAACTCCATCTATCTTTTTTTTTATTATTATTATTTCTAATTTCCACGTGATCTGCTTTATATATTTCCAAATTGCGTTGATCTTCTTAGGTTTTGGGATTTTTTTAAAAAAAATAACTCCTCAATGCTTTCTTCTAGTTGCTTCTCCTGTTTTGCCTTTTTTTTCTTCTTCTTCTTCTTTTTTATTTATTTATTTTTTTGTTTGTTTTTTTTTGTTTTTTTGCTATGGAAAAATGCTATTGTCTTTGATCTCACTTTCATAAGCAAAACATCTAGAAAGAGCTGGTATCCTATTGTAAATTGTATGTTTGCTAGGAATATTATGCATTTCTTTTCTTTTATACAATAAGACTGCCTATTCTTATATAGTATTTCTTATTTCTTTTTCTGTGTCTTTTAGATAAGTTAAATCATTTAGAAGAGAATTATTAAATTTCAAAAATCGATTCGTTTTATATCTTCTCCAAAAGATAATTTCAAGACAATCGCTGAGTGGTCCAATCGGTAGTAAATCTGAATGTCCGCATCTTCAACGTATCGTACAATTGTATCCGAAAGAACAAAAAAACATCAAGTTGACTTTGTTGGAGTGGATTTGTTCTTCGCCAAGTAAATCTTCTGCTTTCTGCATTTAAGTCTCTTCAAATGTCTGTTAGCTCTAAATTTAACATGAATTCTTCCACTCTTTCTTAAGTATTTTGATTGTTCACATGATTATAATTATCATAATCAAAATTGGGGTCCATTACTGAATTCCAGTCTCCACCTTTAATTATAAATTCGTATGACCCAGTTTGCTGATGTAATCTTCCTATCTTCCATGAAATTTTGGAATGTATCTGCTTGGACCACATAGACTGACAAGCAGTAGGTCTTTAACCATGGTTGAGATTAAAACTATTATGAAATTACCATCATGGCCCTTGTGGACTGTTTTTACTTTGAAGTCAAAATTGTTGTTAAACAATATTGCAACTCCTCTAGATTGTGTATTATTGGATGCAATGAAACAGGTATAGCCCCATGCAGCTGCATAGTAGGCATCTAATTTAGGATCAAAATGTGTGTCTTGAAGAAAGAATATGGAATATTTCTTTTGTCTAATACACTGAAAAACACCCCTCCCTTTCTTTATATTACCCAGCCCTTGGTAATTCAAGGATGCAACACAAACCTTATCTACGTGTAAGATAGAATGTTCTTTTCATGCTAATATGTCTACAGTACACTTTAAGCAAAGTGCACAATCGACAGTACATAGAAAACATTTGTGTAAAGAAAAGAGAATAGATTTCACAAATGCTGTACACCATGCTGACCCAGTCAGTGAAGTAACAACTACCATCGGATCTACCCTGCGGTATAACTGACGTTTTCATTGGATCTACCCTGCGGTGTAACTGACGTTTTCATTGGATCTACCCTGCGGTGTAACTGACGTTTTCATTGGATCTACCCTGCGGTGTAACTGACGTTTTCATTGGCATTTGAATACACGATAAAATAAGCAACTTGGAAACTGGACGATCTTTAGAAAGCGTGACATAGAAAAAGGCAGCTACAACAATACCAGCAACAATAGCAACACATACGCACATACACTGACAACAACACTATTTACAGCAATACAGCAATAAGAACTTTGTTTACAGGTGAGAATATGTCGCCTGGCTGAGTACCAGCGCTCCCCAAATCCAACGCTAGTCCTGTGTCTGGGTACAGTCTATTTCAAAGTGCAGGTACACTTACTCACGCTCGATTATGCGTCTGCGAGTACCATTTATAAGACCATCATATACATAGTTGCAAAGACATTAAACGAACTTATGATTTTTTTAACGTTATTTCAACTAGATAAGGAAGAATATAATCGAGCGAAGAGAAAAAAGAAAAAAAAAAAGTCCGCCCCTATCCAGCAGACTTTTGTGGACACATTAGAGACTGTAAATATATACACCAATATTGATGATTAAAAAAAAGAAGAAAAAACCCCACAAGAACGGAAAATGAATGTCTGTGAAAGGACGCAAGTTCATGCCCAGAGTAAGAGGGGAGATTACACAAACAAAATGTGAGAGATGTGCAGGCGCACCCACATGCATGCAAAATTGGAACATTTACGATTTGTAATAGAAACACATCCATAAGATGCATGTAAGATTCGTAAGATGCATGTAAAGGCACAACTACAAAGCCTTACTTGTGGTTTGAGCACACATCCTATTCCTATACCCGCGTATTTCTCAAACACACTTTTGCAAGATCGCGCGTGCTCGCGCATACACACACTCGCACGCACGCAAGCACGCACGCACGCACACACACACACACACACACACACACACACACACACACACACACACACACACACACACGCACACACACAAACACAGAGAGAGAGAGAGAGAGAGGAGAGAGAGAGAGAGAGAGAGAGAGAAAGTAATAAATAGGATGTATGCACAATATAACGTGGCGTTTTGCCATGAAAGGGCCGCCACAGTCGCATCTGCTTAAGGTGAAATACGGTCAGAGAACAAGTGTACGTGTGCAACATTTCTGAACTTCAAATTGTAAGACTCCATACTCAGCAAGAAAGAAATCAAAACACAGATATCCTTTTCACACCTTTAAGGAAAGAAGAGTGTTCATAGGCGAGACAATTATCAGAGATATGTGCTGTGATCCACAAGCACGCCCAAACTAATAGCATGAAAACTGAAGCTCGGCACCAAAATTGTGTGCATGCCTGCATATCCATGCATACAATTGCCCTCGGGCACCAGCGATTGCATTAGTATCAGATTACAGAAAAGAAGAAAAGAAAAGAAGAAGAAGAACGAGAAAGAGAAAGAGAGTGAGAAGCCTGGGGAGAGAGAGAGAGAGAGAGAGAGAGAGAGAGAGAGAGAGACAGACAGACAGACAGACAGACAGACAGAGACAGAGACAGAGAAAGGATAGAGAGAGGGGCTAGAAAGAGGGAGGAGGAAAAGAGAAAAAGCACAGATCATCAACGCGTTGCAGGAAATAAGTAATATGTATCCAATTCGTTTAAAGCCTCGGGGAAAAAGCCTTGCATGCGGAATGAAAAAAACAAACAAACAAACAAAAAACACAGAGCAGTATTCACAGAAAGACATGAACGCCTAAGGCGCATGCACCATTTCCCCAAATGGCATGCTCTTAACAAGAATACCCTATGAGATATCAAGCAGTTCTAGGATTTGTTTTAATAAAATAACGAAAACTATTGCACCACACAACTAAACAGCCCAAATGAGGTGGGGCATTCTATCCACTCACGCATCTTGTGAGGTACAGAAGGGCAGGGAAAGGCGGAACAACAGAAGGTCCAGTTTTTCGTCACCCTCTTACAGCACCAGGGAGGATGGTTCATAGGAAGAGAACTATAAAATAGGCATTCTGGCTCACCCGGCTCCGCTGTTGCTCCGCTGGCTTACGCAGAATGCCTATTTTATAGTTCTCTAATAGTAAACACTTTACAAACATACATAATGTGTAGGATTATCTGTTTTTAACACTAATTTAGAAAACTTTTGAGACTTTAGTTTTTGCTTAATCCTTCGTTTTTCTTGATCAATAACATCATTTTCTTTCATACATTCATCAAATGCGTCTCTATCTTTCATGTGGAATAAAACTACAGTGTTCTCTAAAGTCTTTTAAAACTGAGTTATATTTTTGACATAAAATCCACACACTTATCCCAGCATGTCTTCCACTGAAAGCTAGTTTTGATAAAGTATTTCTTTTTCTAACTATGTCTCTTTCTGCCGAACAGTCATCTATAATAAATAGTGTCTGCGTTCCCTCAAACTGTCTATAAAAGTGTTCTAAACACTCACTCAGTTTATTGCTAGGATCAACTAAATAGATTTCATCATCTGTCCATATAAACCTTCTGTCGTGATATGCTTTGTTCCACTTTAATGTTGGACAGAAAATTACAATATGATCAAAATTATAACTATAAACTGTTTGTAATAGGTCGAGGACAAATATTGTTTTTCCACAACCAGTCTGTCCACAAATCAATGAACAATGAGGGGTTTTTGTCATAAAGTTTAACATCGGCATTGACACCAAAGTCGTCTGCTCCATAGTTTTAAAACAGAATTTAATCTAATCCAGTTATTGTTTTTATCATACTCTCTGTCAAAACTTGTTCAGTATAATAAAACCCTATAAGGCCCAAATGTGTAAGATTAATCCAGTTTAGTTCTGTAAGATCGTTTCTATTTAGACTAATATCAATTTTGTTGCTTGTTGTTATGACCTTAATATCCTCGCCATTGTAAAGAACAACAACAGTAACTTTAAGTTTGTCAACGTCTAAGTTTTGCCAGCTAATAAGAATTCCTTTCATAAGATTGTCACTGACGCCCAGAGCTCCATTTCTCGCCTCATCTTTTAAGACAGAAATTTTAAATATCATTGTGAACGTGTCTCCTAATTTTGTGCGTGGAATGAACTGTAATTTTGTAGAAGCTTTCTTTAAAACCGATTCTCTTCTGTGGAGGATGTACTGTTTGTCCTCAAACGGCTTTATTTCAATCTCTTTCCGACTGTTGTCCTCTGGCATAAGACTTACATGTAAAGGGCCAGAGTTCAATGCTTTTCTGAAACTTTTTTGACGGTCAAAAAATGTAAATGGGCTTAAGAATTCAAATTTTATGTCCCATTCTAAATATGGTTCTAAGTGCCATTTGTTGTCAGTTTTTCGAACTATTTTATATTCATACTGACCCGCATTATTTGCTTCTACATTGCGTAGTTGTTCTAGTTTAGGAAACCTTTTGCTGTCGCTAACCTCTTTGCGTTTATAATAATCATCTTTAGTGTACTCAAAACCATACAAAGTGCCTATCTCACCGTTCTGTTCAAAGTCTTCAACGTCTGCAAGGTCTTTTAATTCTAAAGTTACACACCTCTCAGGCGCTAATGTAACTCCTGATTCTTCTGGCCCACGAGACATTATTTTTAGTACACCTTATTATTTTATTTCTAAAACAATGTGCAGGTTATCACATTTCACGACTTTCCCTGTTTTATCTGTGATCTTTATATTAAATGATCTGACCCTCCCACAAGTTAATCTTTTAAACTGTAAATTAGGGAATTGTATAATTTCATAATCGCAATATGCAGCTTTCCCTGATGGAAGAGCTCTTAAAACAGTTGAGGGCCTTCCATCATATAAGTTTTCATCAGTGCTCAGCTCGTCCAAATGAACATAGAGTAATGAATGTAATGCAAGATCGAGCGGATATTCTCCCTCATAAGTAGTTTCGTCTGATGTAACTCTAAAACCATGATTGTCAGTTGCAAAGCCTAACATTTTAGCTAGCTCTCCATCAAAAAGGTAATGGTCTACTTCTTCTTCAGGTTTGAATGTCAACATTATTTTCAAATTTGCATTGTTAAGTTTGAGAGTAATGTCGAAGTTACTCATTGCTTCTTTTAGCGAGCAAAACCCGTAATAACCATCAGGTATGGTTAACTGGCTAACTAAGTTTCCTCTATTATCAAATTTTTTAATCTTATTATTCTCCTTGGATTCAGTTATATTAAACCATACGACTTTGTAAAACATTTCATGGAGTGCGACCCTTTGGGTTCCGCAGTTATTATCAATAGCATATTCTAAAAACGAAGGACTGTCTTGGGTTGTTATTGTTACAAACATTTTTAAAACAAATTTAAAAATGAGTGCATTCAAATATACTAATGCAAAATATTCTGTTGGGCCGCACTACAGTCCTAAAGATATAACAACTGATACCCTCGACATTTCTGTGACTCAGACTGACGCCTTTCATGTAAAGGTTAGTACTCCATTGAACAGATATCTTAACCCTCCTATTAAAAACGACTACATCCCGAAAGTGTGGTTCAGTCATCCGATGCAGTTTTATCAGAACCAGTTAAACTTTGCTGTGTTTTGTGCTTCAACTGGGTGTGGAGTGTCGTATGCTGATCATTTAAATCATCCTGATCCTTTGGTGAGGTCAGTGTATAGATTTCATTTCTATTACACCTTCAGACGTATTTTATCTGAACTGCAAGCGCCATTACCAAATGACAAAACGTTTAATCCATTCAGCAACAGAATAGATTACAAGGCTTTTGAAAGGATCTGTAACGAATTTGATATTGACCCAAAGACAGACTTTAGACAAAAGTTGGATCTTAATCATGGTTTAGGCACTCTTTATTATTGGGGTGTGCACAGAAAGTATAACTATGATTGGAATCCTCCTTACACATCTTTCTCTTCAGGCACAACTGTTCACCTCGGGTCCATAGAGCAAGAGCATAAAAAAGCTTGGACAACATTTATTTTGGATACTTCTAAGGGCCTAACAAAAGCGGGAATAGAACGAATAAACGACTCTATTCGTACTTATGTTTGGTGTTTGCTAGGTTCGCAAGCACAAACAAGATCAAACATAATTGATCCTTCTACTGGCTTTGACGCCCAAAAACAGTATTTAGCAAATTTAGAGGACTCCATTAATTCTGCTGTTGATTTACCTTCAAGTATTAAAAGGTACCAAAATGTTTTGCAATACGCAAGATCGAAAGTAGACTTCGCCGTTGCACTGGTTTATACATGCTGCCTTCCGACCTCAGACTTCAGATAGGAACAATAATAAACTATAATAATGAAATCCTTGTGGCTGGTAAAGAAGAGAAGGTTGGAAAAAAACGACATAAATTCTAAGCCAGCAATAGCAATAAAAAAAGAAGTCCCCTCTAAACCCCATCCAATCCCCGAGACCCCTCAAAACCCCATCCAATCCCCGTGGCCACAAAAAATAATGACCATGAATATGAAAAGACAGCACTTGTTATTGGATTAACTGCCCTAGGATTACTTGGTCTTTATCTTACTATAAAGTAACCCAACTATTAAGACAACTAATGTCCATAAGTGCTCAGCCATAAAGCCAACTACTTTACTTGCGGCAGACAAAAGCCAGCTAACAACACTCCCTATTATACCAGGCAAAGAATCTATTGCCTTACTGGCTAATTTTTTTAATAAACTTGCAAGATGATCAAGTTGTTTTTTTACCCATGATTTATCTGATGGTGGTCCTGGTGGCACTGCTCCCCCACCACCGCCGCCTGTAATAGCCATCACCAGTGTACTTATTGCAAATCCTAAGGCTGTTATAACACTTGCTAATGTGACACCTTGCTCTCTAAACAGTGTTCTTATTCGTTCTGCTAGCGTCGTGTCTTCATATAAAATTCTTTGGATAGTTTCTCTTATTCTGCTCACTTGAGTTCGTAATTGTTCTCGGTTAGTAGACAACACTTCTAGTCTTGCTGATCTCTCTTGTTCAAGATCTTTTAGTCTTCGGGTTATTCTTTCTTTAACATCATGTCCTAAGTTGTGGTCATCAGCCTCAACTAGTTTTTCTTTTTCTCTTTTCATATGCTCATCTAGTTCACCCAGTTTTGCTAAATTGTTTGTTAATTCGCCTCTGATGCTTCTCAAAGCATGATCAAGGGCCGTTATTTCTCTCATAGGTAGCGGCGGATCGTGCATAGTTTTTAATGCTGTTTCTTCTGAAAAACTGGTTTCTGCTTGTATTATTTCGTCTGCTGTTGGGCTTAAATCTTTAAGTTCCATGTTTTGTATTTGGTTATCTGTTGGGAGTTCTTGTAGTGTGTTTTGAAGTTTAGCAACTGCTTCCCTATCTAATTTTGGTTTAACAATGCCAAGGCGATTTTGTTCGCTCGCACTGAGCCTTTGTCTAATTGTACTCTTTTTTAAAAACTTTGATGAGTCTGGTTTAGTTGTAAGCTGAAAAAGTTCACCTTTATCATTTTTAAAAAACAAGTGATCATTTTTTGTTTCAAAATCATTAGGGTCTATAAATTCGGGAGGTTCTTGGCCTAAACTTTGATAAAATGATTTGACCTTACTTTCTGTTCATTCACGCCGCAATGATTGTAATGGATGTGTTAAAGGAGTCATTTCACTCATGTCGTCTCCAGGATCAAAAACATCATAATCTTCCATGTTTTAAAAATAATTAACTTTTTATTTTGTTTTATAAAAAAAAATGTCACAAGCATATGGCTCAATTCTTGACCCGCATAGAAGACTGAAAGAGCCCTTTGGCGTGAAGGGAAATAAACAGAATATTATTGTTCCAAATAATCCATCTACTATTGATTCAGATCAAATTCTTACTGTTAAATTTCCAGACGTAGGAGCAGATGAAGTGATTGTGCCGGGATCTGCACGGCTTACTTTCAAAATAGAACTTGATTCAGCAACAGACACAAGCAGGACAGTTGTACAGAATCTGGGACGGGCAATCGTTAAGAAAATTTCTATAAAACTTGAGGGGCAAGAAATATTTTTCTTTACACAATGCAGACATATTTCTAATCTATTCTGATCTATGGCTAACCGATAATGAAAGGGCCGATCTTGCGTTTCAAGGAATCGAAAATAACGAAGCACTAAAACACAGAATAGACGCCGAAGATGCTAAAGCCGGCAACAAGTATGAAGCTGTAAGTTTTGCTTATGGAAATCGCTTTTCCATACCCTTAGATTTTGAGTTGTTAAAAGCGCATGCGCCATACTTTCAAGGAGCATTAAAAGACAGATTGTCATATGAACTAACTTTTAATGAATACAAACGTGTCATTAAATCTACAGACACTGACGCGAAGTACAGCATTTTCGACATCTCGTTAGAGTTTGACATCGTTAGCAACCCTAACTTAGCAAGGCTGATTGAGCAACAATATCAATCAAAATTAGCAATATATTACGAAAGAGTGATTCATCATACTAAATATCCTAAAAGCAGGGCAGACACTATATGGAACTTTAGTTTTAGTGCCACAGCAAGATCCCTTAAAGGTATTTTATTGCTGTGTGAAGATGAAGAACCATTCAAAAGACAAAGTGAAAAATTTATTAATCCTAAAATAACGAAAGTACAATGTTCAATTGAGGGTAGTCCTAACCAAGTCTACGGTAGCGGGCTTAAACCTTATCATCATTTTGATGAAATAAGAATATTGTTTGGAGGCGGGAGGTCTAGAAGTCCATCAGTAGACCTTGTGTCTAAAGATCTACACCTTCACAGTGTTAGACTTGATGAATATTTAACAACGAAATACGGTTTATGGATTGACCTAAGGTCAACAGAGGATAATCAGTTGCATGGGAGTGGGAGAACAGTTAAAGACGTAATAAACATTCAAATTGATAAAGAAAAAGAGAGTGAAAAACCACTTAATGTACATTTGTTTTTAATATATGATGCGCAGCTGAATATTCAAGATAACAGATTAAAAGATATCCAATACTAAATTATTTTTATTTTTAAAAAAAAGCATGTCTGTTCAGGTTTATCCAAAAGTGCCCAAAGAAGAGATAGTAGGCAACTCTGACATAAAAACTTTCAGATTAACCAACATAACACAAATGCAACAAAAACTAGAGCAGGACCTTTCAAAATACAGTAAAACCAAACGAAGGTATTCTGCTGTCTTTAATGCTGTTACATATGTTAATACTGGAGCATCGATCACTAGTGCTCTATCAGCAGGAACAAGTGTAGGTCTCTTAGCAACAGGCGTAGGTGCGCCGGCAGCTTTACCTCTAGGCGGTTTGTCTTTAACTCTTGGCCTGTGTTCATTGGCTGTAAGTGCTGTCAGCAAAAAAATAAAAGCTAAACTCCAAAAGCACACAGCTATGGTTCAACTAATAACAGCTAAACTTAGTTCCTTCAAACTGATAATTGATAAAGCACTTGCTGACTCGAACATCACGGATGAAGAATTTAGTCGCCTACAGGCTGATTTTGAGGACTACAAAAGACAAAAGTTTGATCTTCAAAGAAAGGCAAGGGCAACTTTTTCTCAACAACCAGACACCGACCAGATAAAAAAGGAATGTTTAAAAAAAGTAAACGAGACATTAAACTCTGTTCTAAACAGATCACATTAACAACACCAAAGGGCGTTTATACTTTAGTTTATGAGTCTAAGCACAAAAAGACCTCTGATATTGATTAATTAATTTAAATAAATATTTTGAGTTAGAAAAGAAGCTCAACATGGATAAGATATATGACAGTTTTGACTCTTGGTTAGATGCAATGGAAGAGGAAGAGCGTTTGTCAAAAGCTTTAAATGAGGTCGTTTTAGAAGTTATTGATCCAACAAACGTGCAGGCAAGCGTTGTACATGCTATTTCTCAAGTTCCAAGTAAACTAACAATAAACCCTCCAGTTAAAGTAAGGTTAGTTGTTTTAATCGACTATATAACAATAAACGAAGAAAATCTAGAAGTCTGGGTCTCAACTAAACAGCAGACTATTCTTTCTTATAATGACTTAACACCCGGTTGGGCAGATCAACTTCTTACACAGTTTAATGAAGCCTCTGAAGCAGCTAAAATGAGAGGCTCTGGTTGGTCAGAGGGTGAAGTCCTAGACATCAGATTAAGACAGGCTAAGTATGAGACGATTGTAGGCAAGTCTTACATTCCACTGCCTCCAACATTAGTTGCAAAGAGAGCAGTTCTGAACATAAAGAATTCAGACGACAAATGTTTTATGTGGTGCGTTCTTGCTAGGCTGCATCACGTTGCCAAAAATGCAGAGAGAGTATCTAACTATCAACCTTGGGTCAATGATCTTAACTTTGATGGACTCACCTTTCCTGTGGGTGTAGACAAAATTGATCAGTTTGAAGAACAGAATCCCCAATAACTGTTAACGTATACGCATGGTCTGAAGAAACCAACCTTCTGCCAATTAGAGTGTCAAAGAACAGTCCAACAATAGGCGAACCAACCAAAACTCATGTAGACTTACTCCTAATGCAAAGCCTTAATGGGTTGCACTACACTCTAATACGCACAATGAGTAGATTACTAGTGCATACTACAAAACAACATAGCAAACAAGAATTTTGTAGAAAATGTTTAACAAGAATTCCGTCCGTTCAAGCTGCGAGCGAACATGTAAAACATTGTCTCAGTCCAGTTGACTGCAATACAGAACTAATTATGCCAAGAGAAGGCAGTAAGGTTAGTTTTAAGAATTACAAAAAACTCCAGAGGTCTCCATACGTTGTTTACGCAGACTTTGAATCGCTTATTGTTCCTTATGAAGGACCTGCTCCAAAACATTTACCAAAAACAGTTATAATGAATAACCACCAGATTTGTTCATTTGCCTTCATTGTTGTCAGGTCAGATGGTGAACATTCAAAGCCAGAATTATACAGAGGACCACATGCAGCAAAACATTTCTTAAAACGCATGCAAGAAGTTCGTAATGTCTGTTCTAATAATCTAGTCCTATCCGATCTTAAGATGACCCCCGAAGACCAACAAAAATATGACTCAGCCACTCACTGTTGGATTTGTGGTTTAGAGCTAACACCTAAAAGTTTAAATCCAACAGTAAGAGACCATGATCACATTAGCGGAAAGTTTAGAGGAGCAGCGCCTAACAATTGCAATCTTCAACTGAAGTTTGATCCTAGGACTTGGAGACTTCCTATATTCTTTCATAACTTGCGAGGTTACGACTCTCATCTTATATTGCAAGCAGTAACTAGCGATTTCAGGGTGTCATGCATTGCGCAGTCATCACAAAAGTACATGTGTTTTACTTTAAATAATTTATCTTTTTATGACTCTATGCAACACCTGATGGGATCATTAGAGTCACTAGCAGGATCATTAAAGTCCTGTCCAATAACAGAAGAATATTTTGACCCAACGCTCGTTAGAAAGGGCGTTTACCCTTATGAGTACATGAACAGTTGGGAAAGGTTTGAAGAGCCAGCCCTTCCGCCTAAAGGTGCGTTCTTTTCTAGTCTTAGAGGAAAAGACATTAGCGACTGCGATTACCAGCATGCTCAAGAAGCGTGGCAGAAATTAGAGTGTAAAACAATGGGAGACTATCATGATTCCTATTTAATGGCGGATACCTGTTTGTTGGCGGATATCTTTGAAAATTACAGAAAGACCTGCATGAAACATTATAGTCTAGATCCTGCGCATTATATTTCTGCGCCTGGGATGAGTTGGGACGCATTCTTAAAATTTACTGGTGTACAGATTGACCTGTTGTCTGACCTACCAATGCTTCAGATGATTGAAAACGGATTGCGTGGCGGAATTAGTATGGCGTCTCACCATTACTGTAAAGCAAACAACAAATACCTAGACAACTATGATCCAAGTAAAACTTCTAACTATCTTATGTATTTAGATGCAAACAATCTGTATGGTTGGGCTATGAGTCAATCACTTCCATTACGTAACTTTAAAATGTACACAGGAGGTGTAAAAGACATTCAAAATTTTTAAAATGGCTTCAGAGTCTAGAAGCTGATCAACAACGGGGCTTTATTCTAGAAGTTGATTTAGAATATCTTCATGAACTTCATGATTACCATAATGACTATCCATTAGCGGCAGAAACCCTAAAAGTGTCAATGACAGAACCGCCTAAACTTGTGCCTAATCTTCGTGACAAAAAAAATTATGTCTGTCATTACAGACTTCTCCAATTTTATTTAAGACATGGTTTAAAGTTAACAGCAGTTCATCGTATAATTGCATTTGATCAAGAACAGTTCATGAAACCATACATCATGAAGAACACTGATCTCAGAACTAAATCCGCAGATGCATCAGAAAAAGACTTTTTCAAGTTGATGAACAACAGCTGTTTTGGAAAGACTATGGAAAATCCGCACAAGCGCAAAGATGTCAGATTGGTCACTAGAGAAAACGATGCAATTAAGCTGGTGTCAAAACCCAACTACCAAGACTTTAGAAGATTTCATGATCAGCTTTTTGGAATAATGATGAAAAAAAAGAAAGTCAAATTAGACAAACCTGTTTTTATTGGGTTTACTGTTTTAGAGCTGTCAAAGCTTTTGATGTTAGAATTTCTTTACGACTACTTTAAAACCCTTGTATCCAGAGTCCAGAGTTCTGTACACAGATACAGATTCCTTTGTAATCGACATCCCTACTGAAGATTTTTACAAAGACATGGAATTAGAAGTAGCAAAAGGGCATGCAGGATGGTACGACACATCTGATTACCCTAAAGATTCACCTTTGCATTCAGTTATTAATAAGAAGGTTTTAGGTAAGATGAAGGATGAATTATCTGGAGGTGTGATCAAGGAGTTTATTGGTTTAAGGTCGTAAATGTACAGTCTTTCAAGCCAAAAAAAAGTTGTCAAAAAAGCAAAGGGAATATCTCGTAGTGTTGTGCAATCAAACATAACACATGACAATTACAAAGAAGCATTGTTCAAAAAAAAGACTTTTCATCATGACAATTACAAACTACGATCTAATCTACATGAGATTAACACAACTGTTGTAACAAAGAAGTCATTAGATAGAACAAACACTAAACGAGTATTTGTTAATCCAGAGTTTTCATATGCAATTGGGCACTGGAGAATAGTATAATCATATGTCTTCATGGAGTTTCTGTTTGGTCAAGTGTTATCAGAAGCTCAACTATATCATTATCCAGTATAGCCAAATCATTATTATTCATTACTGCTAAATGTGCTTCAATTTTTTTTATCATTTCAAGATTTTGATTTTTCCATATCAAAATATCAGAATCTAGGGATTGGGGAAGTAAGCGATTGTCTGGCATAAGATTGTCAATGTTCTTAAATATTTTTTTGATAATAATATTATAAGCAGATAATTGACGTATTAATTTTGAAAACTCTTTTTTCTTTTGAGCTTCCATTTTAAACTCAAATGTATTTGCCTAAATTAACTAAGCGACTGGAACTGTGTCTGGTGGGATTATCTGCAGTTCTTCCTTCACAAAAGATCTTCGGGGGGCTGGTCGTTTTGTTGTGTCAGTTTCTCGTAAATAATACACTGGCGGATTCATTTTCACAATTTTTTTTATCTCATATGGATCAACACTCCAAACTGGATCTGTTGCCCTGATGCGAGTGTCCCCTTCCGCTTCTCCCGGTGAATAAAGGTATCTCACTTTTAAACCAAATGGTAATAGTTTACTGGATGAGTCTTCAATAGCAACATTTATTCGTTTGGTTTTGATTGCTTGAACTGGTTTTAGCCCTTTAAATTCTTCATTATTCATTGCGCGCAAAACTGAGGGCAGTCTTTTTACCCATTCTGTGTTGCGAGAATTGTCAATCAGCTCTCTGTGATACTGGTAGGAGAAAAGTCTTTCAGATAACTGTTTGTTAAAGTTTTCAACCAAACCCTGTGATCTGTGAACTCCTGGAATGCCTCTTTTAATGGTAACTCTATGTTTTAACAATAATTGATTCACTTGACCTTTAAATTCTTTTCCGTCATCGACTTGAATCATGCGAGGATAAGTTAAGGGTCCTCGTTGGTATATCAGCTGTATAGCAACAGCAACAGCAGAAGCAATCTTTTGTGTTAATGGTTCCGCATCTTTGTATCTTGAAGCTATATTAATGACTGTAAGTGCGTACTTAAATCTTTTTCGTCTGATTGTATCATGGGGTAAATATAGAAGATCCATTTGATGGGTGTCGTTTGGTGTTATATTCACAAAGTGTGGTCTCTGTATTCGTTTAGGCGCTGGTAGATAAATTTGCCAAATCGCTTGTTTAGATAACCATTCTTTTGCTGTTTGTTCACTGACTCCTGCTGCTTGGCTAAGCTTTTTAATTGCTGTGATTCCCTTCCAATATCCTTTTGGCGAATAATAGATCTTGTTCATTTTTATTCAGCCAATACTTTGTGCAACAAAATACACAGCGGTCATACCAAAGACAATAAACAATATTTCTTGCATCTTTTGTTTTTCTGATGGTTGATAGTAATCGCTAAATTTTGGTGGGGGCAATGTTTCAACTTGTTTGCCTGTTACTATAAAATATTCTTTTATTGCCTGGTCAACATCTTTAAATGTGTAAGCTGCATGTCCCTGTTGTTTAAGTCTGTCGTTAATAAAATCTAACTGCTCCATTCTTTGCTTTTCATAGGTGTCTTGTGCAGCGGCTAGTTGCTCCATAGCTCTGTTATGTCTTTTTCTCTCATCGTTATTTTGTAGTTTACTAAACGCGTAATTACTTCCGCTGAAAGCAAGCGCGTTGACCACTGCGCCGCCTATCATCATTACGAGTGAAGCCATTTTTATAAATGTATTTTTTTTTTTTACATATTTATATTTTCTGGAATTATTCCTTGCTTAACTAGAAAATCTTTCGTAGCAAATGAAGCTGTAATGACAGCAATCAACTTTGCTGAGTCTTCAAAATCTAGCTTGCCAAGATCTGCTGGTTTTATTCTTAACAAGCTTTTACCAAGCATTGTGTATCCTACACTTAGACCTCCAATAACAGCAGAATGGTATACGAGGTTGGCAACAGTTTTTTCGGTGCTCATTTTTTTAAAATAAAATAATATTTATTATTAATAAAACATGAACTGCGATGATTTACTTCCTGAACTTATGATTACAAATAATCAAGTTGATGACCAAGCTATTATGCGCCAAAAGGAAAGGCTGTATTCTTTGGCGGCGTGTGGAAAAACAAAACAGTACCTCGGAAATGAATTCAGCATAGAACAGATTCAACAGATGTCGCCACAAGACATTGTAAAGTATCACAATAGGTATGAAGCGCAACTGGGGTCAAGAATGGTCAAAAGTGTCGGACAAACTGTTCTTAGTTTGTACACTAAACTCGTTAGTAGATTTGCGCCCATTGATTCTGAACAAGATTTTATGTATGATTTAACGCAGGATCCAGTTTTAACAAAGTCATTAGAGTCTCTAGGATGTGATCTATATTACAGATTTGGAACATTATTGTCGCCAGTAATTATGGGGTTAATTACGTTTAATCATATAGATTTTATTTCTCTTAAAAATGACCGAGCAGAAAACGTTGATGGAGAAAGTGACCCGTGAAAAGAATCCTGGGCGCGTTGAAGCAGGGAAAAAATTAGCAGAGTGGAACAAAAAAAGAAAATTAGAGTTACAACATATAACTCATAATGAAAAAACACCAGTTGTGCCAGAGCCACAACAAGAACAAGTTGTTTCAAGTCCCGCAACATCATCATGGATTATTTGGATTAAAAGAGTTGGCATTTTTGGCGTCATTGCTGTTGGTGGGGGTGGTTATTACGTTTATAAAACATATAAAGAAAGACAGCAGCCCAAAAAATCACAGCCACTAAATACAAAATCTGAACAAAAAAGAATACCAGAACTGCCAACAACAAAATCTCATTTTGATCCATTTGATATGCAGTAATATTTCAAGAACTTAATAAATAATTATAAGTGACTTGAATAAGAACTTAATAACGACTTGATGACGACTTGATGAAAACTTAAATAAGAACTTGATAAGAACTTGATGACGACTTGATAAGAACTTAATGACGACTTGAATAAAAACTTGAATAGAACTTGAATAAGAACTTAAATAAGAACTTGTTAAGAACTTGAATAAGAACTTGAATAAGAACTTGTTAAGAACTTGATGATGACTTGTTAAGAACTTGAATAAGAACGTGATGCCAACTTGAATAAGAACCTAGAACGACTTAATGACGATTTTTTTCATAAAGGATAAAACACAATTAATTGTTACATTCTTTTCCGGGGAGACAACTCCTCTTCACTTCTGAAGGGTTTGCTGCCTTTATGTAGTACTCTAGGTCAGACATGTCTGGCCACGGCTTACCCAACTGCATAATTGCCGAGTCGAAGCGTCGCACTGTTTGCTGGTTCGTGTCAAGTTACACATAACGGAGTAAGGGCGTCGTTTACTGCAGGCCGTCACGCGGCATTGTATAAATTTAGGCGGCTAAATTCCCCACCGGCGTCGTTTAGTGCAGGCGTTAGCCGTCACGCAGCATTGTATAAATTTAGGCGGCTAAATTCCCCACCCCAAATAATCTTTTTCCAATTTTATGTATTAAAATCTGCATTTAAATCTAAAAGCATTTAAAACAAATATTTATTAAAAAGTAGTGGCTAAAAAGTAATGTAAGATACACTTTGTTATTTAGCTTTTGGTGTTGTTTTAACAAAATAAAAAACAACTTTACTCTAGGCAAGTAGACACCATGTAATTGTAAAGCGTTTGTTTGTGTACAGTATATATAAATCTTGAAGATAACAACATTGAGGATATGCCTGCGGTAGTTTTAAATACTTGGTTGTCATGGCATTGAAAAGTCTAAATTTGCCCTCTTCCCTGCCCTCAAGTGATCCTTCCCACTTTCGTATTGGGTCACTGGCGCGGCTATGAACGCCCGTAAACCCAAAATATGGTCATTGGCGCGGCTATGAACGCCCGTAAACCTAAAATGGTCGCCCTGGTGCGGCTATGGGAAGGACTACTAAAATGGGGGTGAGGGATTGCCCAAATTAGACAAATAGAAAGCAGGCAAACAAGTATGAGAAGCATATCCTCAAAACTCTTCACATCTGGCCGTGTTATACGTGACCCTCTGGGTCTGACTTGGGGCCCTAGGGCGCCATAGGGTCTCAAGTAAGACCCAGAGGTGATCGGTAATGCGGCCAGATGTGAAGAGTTTTGCAGAAATTGATTTCACATTTGATGAATGTATGCGTGAAAATGATGTTATTGATCAAGAAAAACGAAGGATTAAGCAAAAACTGAAGTCTCAAAAGTTTTCTAAATTAGTGTTAAAAACAGATAATCCTACACATTATGTATGTTTGTAAAGTGTTTACTATTAGAGAACTATAAAATAGGCATTCTGGGTAAGCCGGCGGAGCAACAGCGGAGCCGGGTGAGCCAGAATGCCTATTTTATAGTTCTCTTAGGACAAGGAAAAACGTGGGGAACGAAGGACATTCCTTCATACCTCCTCATTGTTTAAAGTATAAGAAAAACACAAAGAGTAGAAAGCTATCAGGGGGAGGCCGAAGGATATCCCGTCATCCCTCTCCCCCCACAATGCAGGAGAAGATGGATAAGCAACAGTGAACCAAATATCACACCCTCTCCATCCACGTCAAAAATTGAAAAATATGAAAAAATCATAAACAGGCACACACTATGTAGTCCCGAAGACATCCAATATTCAATGTTTGCACTTTACTGTCTTGTCCTATTGTCGATACTATTTCCATACTGCGTAGATTGTGAAGGGGCAACGAAGCAAGGCCAATGATGGGCGATGGGAAGGGGGGGGGGGGGGGAGGAAGCAGTACAGAGATAGTCTTACGGATAAATATTGAATGAACACCATCACTGTAGATGTAGCCAAGGAGTCACAGCATAGAGACTAGGCATGTGCTGGCTTCTATTGGAATCTTTAATCTGCGCCCTTTCCTTTACAAACATCAGGTTACCTCTAAGGTAAAAACAACTCATTCAGTTGGCTACATGACTGATCTGCAAATCACATGGTTGTAGCTTGGGCCAGAGTGTTATAAGGCATGGGTACTAGCGAATAGTATTCACAACTCATTACTGTGTGTGTGTGTGTGTGTGTGTGTGTGTGTGTGTGTGTGATAGAGACACATGTTACAATCACCAAGAAACTACAACGACAGCAAAAAGGATACTGAATTATTTGCTGCTTTTCGTTTCGCAGCACTGCCTCTAACTCGTGGTCAATCTGTAGCTGAACAGTTTTTCCATTTTTCAATATTGCAATGACTTTTGTGTTGGACGACCATGCGTCTAGTGTAGCTGAATGTTGTTTGGCCTCTTTTAACAGTTTGTAATTAGCAGCATTCAAATCTTCGGCAATAGAAAGTCTTTGTCGGCTACCTTTGAGTGTTCGACGTGTTGACAGAATTTCGTCTTTCTTTGTACGGGAATAGAATCGGACAATGATCGGCGAAGGCCTGGTGGTGCCTGGAGTTTTCCTGCTGACTCTGTGAATCACCTCCATGTCCTCCTCCCTGACCGCCACACCGACCAGATTGTTGAAAATCTTGCACACTTTTTGAGTGCAAGCACCTGCGGACTCCATTACCTCGGGTTCAGACTCGGCTAAGTTAAAACCATTGAGATTCAACTTTCGGCCATGCTGTTCCATATCGGTCTGTTGTACGCGTAACGATGCCAGCTGTTTACCCTGGGATTTAAGTTGCGAAAAAAGATCTTCGTTTTTTTTTGGTTTTTTGTTTTGTTTTTGTTTTTGTTTTGTTTTTGATTTTCAGAACGGATATGTCCTCCATCAACAACCTTTTTTCACTTCCGTTTTTCTTTAGTCTAGAGAACTATAAAATAGGCACTCTGGCTCACCCAGCTCCGCCCAGCTCCAACCGGCTGAAGCCGGTTTCGCTGTTGCTCCGCCGGCTTACCCAGAGTGCCTATTTTATAGTTCTCTAATAGTAAACACTTTACAAACATACATAATGTGTAGGATTATCTGTTTTAACACTAATTTAGAAAACTTTTGAGACTTAAGTTTTTGCTTAATCCTTCGTTTTTCTTGATCGTTTTCAATAACATCATTTTCACGCATACATTCATCAAATGCGTCTCTGTCTTTCATGTGAAATAAAACTACAGTCTTTAATTGTTCTCTAAAGTCTTTTAAAACTGAGTTATATTTTTGACATAAAATCCACACACTTATCCCAGCATGTCTTCCACTGAAAGCCAGTTTTGATAAAGTATTTCTTTTTCTAACTATGTCTCTTTCTGCCGAACAGTCATCTATAATAAATAGTGTCAGTGTTCCCTCAAACTGTCTATAAAAGTGTTCTAAACACTCACTCAGTTTATTGCTAGGATCAACTAAATAGATTTCATCATCTGTCCATATAAACCTTCTGTCGTGATATGCTTTGTTCCACTTTAATGTTGGACAGAAAATTACAATATGATCAAAATTATAACTATAAACTGTTTGTAATAGGTCGAGGACAAATATTGTTTTTCCACAACCAGTCTGTCCACAAATCAATGAACAATGAGGGGTTTTTGTCATAAAGTTTAACATCGGCATTGACACCAAAGTCGTCTGCTCCATAGTTTTAAAACAGAATTTAATCTAATCCAGTTATTGTTTTTATCATACTCTCTGTCAAAACTTGTTCAGTATAATAAAACCCTATAAGGCCCAAATGTGTAAGATTAATCCAGTTCAGTTCTGTAAGATCGTTTCTATTTAGACTAACATCAATTTTGTTGCTTGTTGTTATGACCTTAATATCCTCGCCATTGTAAAGAACAACGACAGTAACTTTAAGTTTGTCAACGTCTAAGTTTTGCCAGCTAATAAGAATTCCTTTTAGAAGATTGTCACTGACGCCCAGAGCTCCATTTCTCGCCTCATCTTTTAAGACAGAAATTTTAAATATCATTGTGAACGTGTCTCCTAATTTTGTGCGTGGAATGAACTGTAATTTTGTAGAAGCTTTCTTTAAAACCGATTCTCTTCTGTGGAGGATGTACTGTTTGTCCTCAAACGGCTTTATTTCGATCTCTTTCCGACTGTTGTCCTCTGGCATAAGACTTACATGTAAAGGGCCAGAGTTCAATGCTTTTCTGAAACTTTTTTGACTGTCAAAAAATGTAAATGGGCTTAAGAATTCAAATTTTATGTCCCATTCTAAATATGGTTCTAAGTGCCATTTGTTGTCAGTTTTTCGAACTATTTTATATTCATACTGACCCGCATTATTTGCTTCTACATTGCGTAGTTGTTCTAGTTTAGGAAACCTTTTGTTGTCGTCAACCTCTTTGCGTTTATAATAACCATCTTTAGTGTACTCAAAACCATACAAAGTGCCTATCTCACCGTTTTGTTCAAAGTCCTCAACGTCTGCAAGGTCTTTTAATTCTAAAGTTACACACCTCTCAGGCGCTAATGTAACTCCTGATTCTTCTGGTCCACGTGACATTTTTTAAAACAACGTATTATTTTATTTCTAAAACAATGTGCAGGTTATCACATTTCACGACTTTCCCTGTTTTATCTGTGATCTTTATATTAAATGATCTGACCCTCCCACAAGCTAATTTTTAAACTGTAAATTAGGGATTTGTATAATTTCATAATCGCAATATGCAGCTTTCCCTGATGGAAGAGCTCTTAAAACAGTTGAGGGCCTTCCATCATATAAGTTTTCATCAGTGCTCAGCTCGTCCAAATGAACATAGAGTAATGAATGTAATGCAAGATCGAGCGGATATTCTCCCTCATAAGTAGTTTCGTCTGATGTAACTCTAAAACCATGATTGTCAGTTGCAAAGCCTAACATTTTAGCTAGCTCTACATCAAAAAGGTAATGGTCTACTTCTTCTTCAGGTTTGAATGTCAACATTATTTTCAAATTTGCATTGTTAAGTTTGAGAGTAATGTCGAAGTTACTCATTGCTTCTTTTAGCGAGCAAAACCCGTAATAACCATCAGGTATGGTTAACTGGCTAACTAAGTTTCCTCTATTGTCAAATTTTTTAATCTTATTATTCTCCTTGGTTTCAGTTATATTAAACCATACGACTTTGTAAAAAATTTCATGGAGTGCGACCCTTTGGGTTCCGCAGTTATTATCAATAGCATATTCTAAAAACGAAGGACTGTCTTGAGTTGTTATTGTTACAAACATTTTTTAAAACAAATTTAAAAATGAGTGCATTCAAATATACTAATGCAAAATATTCTGTTGGGCCGCACTACAGTCCTAAAGATATAACAACTGATACCCTCGACATTTTTGTGACTCAGACTGACGCCTTTCAAGTAAAGGTTAGTACTCCATTGAACAGATATCTTAACCCTCCTATTAAAAACGACTACATCCCGAAAGTGTGGTTCAGTCATCCGATGCAGTTTTATCAGAACCAGTTAAACTTTGCTGTGTTTTGTGCATCAACTGGGTGTGGAGTGTCGTATGCCGATCATTTAAATCATCCTGATCCTTTGGTGAGGTCAGTGTATAGATTTCATTTTTATTACACCTTCAGACGTATTTTATCTGAACTGCAAGCACCATTACCAAATGACAAAACGTTTAATCCATTCAGCAACAGAATAGATTACAAGGCTTTTGAAAGGATCTGTAACGAATTTGATATTGACCCAAAGACAGACTTTAGACAAAAGTTGGATCTTAATCATGGTTTAGGCACCCTTTATTTTTGGGGCGTGCACAGAAAGTATAACTATGATTGGAATCCTCCTTACACATCTTTTTCTTCAGGCACAACTGTTCACCTCGGGTCCATAGAGCAAGAGCATAAAACAGCATGGACAACATTTATTTTGGATACTTCTAATGGTCTAACTAGAGCGGGAATAGAACGAATAAACGACTCCATTCGTACTTATGTTTGGTGTTTGCTAGGTTCGCAAGCACAAACGAGATCAAACATAATTGATCCTTCTACTGGCTTTGACGCCCAAAAACAGTATTTAGCAAATTTAGAGGATTCTATTAATTCTGCAATTGATTTGCCTTCAAGTATTAAAAGGTACCAAAATGTTTTGCAATACGCAAGATCGAAAGTAGACTTTGCTGTTGGCACTGGTTTATACATGGTGCCTTCTGACCTCAGACTCCAGATAGGAACAATAATAAACTACAATAATGAAATCCTTGTGGCGGGCAAAGAACAGAAAGTTGGGAAAAACAACATAAATTCTGAGCCAGTAATATTACAAACAATAAACAAACAAGCTGACCCTGCCCGTGTAGTCGACCCCCCAAGAATAAGTCAACCAGTTCTCAAGGCCCAAAGCCCCAAGGTTGTTGAAGACTCTGTTCACGATGACAAAAAAAATAATGACCATGAATATGAAAAGACAGCACTTGTTTTTGGATTAACTGGCCTAGGATTACTCCTTCTTTATCTTACTAAAAATTAACCCAACTATTAAGACAACTAATGTCCATAAGTGCTCGGCCATAAAGCCAACTACTTTGCTTGCAGTAGACAAAAGCCAGCTAACGACACTCCCTAATATGCCAGGTAAAGAGTCTATGGCCTTAGTGGCTAATTTTTTTAATAAACCCGCAAGATGATCAAGTTGTTTTTTTACCCATGATTTATCAGGCGGAGGAGATGGTGGCGGAGGCACTAACCCTTGCCCACCGCCGCCTGTAATAGCCAACACCAGTGTACTTATTGCAAATCCTAAGGCTGTTATAACACTTGCTAATGTGACGCCTTGCTCTCTAAACAGTGTTCTTATTCGTTCTGCTAACGTTGTGTCTTCATATAAAATTCTTTGGATAGTTTCTCTTATTCTGCTCACTTGAGTTCGTAATTGTTCTCGATTATTAGACAACACTTCTAGTCTTGCTGATCTCTCTTGTTCAAGATCTTTTAGTCTTTGGGTTATTCTTTCTTTAACACCAGGTCCTAAGTTGTGGTCATCAGCCTCAACTAGTTTTTCTTTTTCTCTTTTTATATGCTCATCTAGTTCACCCAGTTTTGCTAAATTGTTTGTTAATTCGCCTCTGATGCTTCTCAAAGCATGATCAAGGGCCGTTATTTCTCTCATAGGTAGCGGCGGATCGTGCATAGTTTTTAATACTGTTTCTTCTGAAAAACTGGTTTCTGCTTCTATTATTTTGTCTGCTGTTGGGCTTAAATCTTTAAGGGGTATGTTTTGTATTTGGTTATCTGTTGGGAGTTCTTGTAGTGTGTTTTGAAGTTTAGCAACTGCCTCACTGTCTAATCTTCGCGGTTTAGCAATGCCAAGGCGATTTTGATCGCTCACACTGAGCCTTTGTCTAATTGTAGTCTTTGCTAAAAACTTTGATGGGTCTGGTTTAGATGTAAGCTGTACAGGTTGTCCTTGCTCGTTTTTAAAAATCAAATGGCCATCTTTTGTTTCAAAATCATTAGGGTCTATAAAATCAGGAGGTTCTTGACCTAAACTTTCGTAAAATGATTTGACCTTACTTTCTGTTAATTCACGCCGCAATGATTGTAATGGATGTGTCAAAGGAGTCATTTCACTCATGTCGTCTCCAGGATCAAAAACATCATAATCTTCTTCACCTTCAATGCTTGCCATGTTTTTAAATAATTAACTTTTTATTTTGTTTTATAAAAAAAATGTCACAAGCATATGGCTCGATTCTTGACCCGCATAGAAGACTGAAAGAGCCCTTTGGCGTGAAGGGAAATAAACAGAATATTATTGTTCCAAATAATCCATCTACTATTGATTCAGATCAAATTCTTACTGTTAAATTTCCAGACCTAGGAGCAGATGAAGTGATTGTGCCGGGATCTGCACGGCTTACTTTCAAAATAGAACTTGATTCAGCAACAGACGTAAACAGGACAGTTGTACAGAATCTGGGACGGGCAATCGTTAAGAAAATTTCTATAAAACTTGAGGGGCAAGAAATATTTTCTTTACACAATGCAGACATATTTCTAATCTATTCTGATCTATGGCTAACCGATAATGAAAGGGCCGATCTTGCGTTTCAAGGAATCGAAAATAACGAAGCACTAAAACACAGAATAGACGCCGAAGACGCTAAAGCCGGCAACAAGTATGAAGCTGTAAGTTTTGCTTATGGAAATCGCTTTTCCATACCCTTAGATTTTGAGTTGTTAAAAGCGCATGCGCCATACTTTCAAGGAGCATTAAAAGACAGATTGTCATATGAACTAACTTTTAATGAATACAAACGTGTCATTAAATCTACAGACACTGATTCCAAGTACAGCATTTTCGACATCTCGTTAGAGTTTGACATTGTTAGCAACCCTAACTTAGCAAGGCTGATTGAGCAACAATATCAGTCAAAATTAGCAATATATTACGAAAGAGTGATTCATCATTCAAAATATCCTAAAAGCAGAGCAGACACTATATGGAATTTTAGTTTTAGCGCCGCAGCACGATCCCTTAAAGGTATTTTATTGCTGTGTGAAGATGATAAAGAACCATACCAAAGACAAAGTGAAAAGTTTATCAATCCTAAAATAACGAAAGTACAATGTTCAATTGAGGGTAGTCCTAACCAAGTCTACGGTAGCGGGCTTAAACCTTATCATCATTTTGATGAAATAAGAAAATTGTTTGGAGGCGGGAGGTCTAGAAGTCCAACAGTAGACCTTGTGTCTAAAGATCTACACCTTCACAGTGTTAGACTTGATGAATATTTAACAACGAAATACGGTTTATGGATTGACCTAAGGTCAACAGAGGATAATCAGTTGCATGGGAGTGGGAGAACAGTTAAAGACGTAATAAACATTCAAATTGATAAAGAAAAAGAGAGTGATAAACCACTTAATGTACATTTGTTTTTAATATATGATGCGCAGCTGAATATTCAAGATAACAGATTAAAAGATATCCAATACTAAATTATTTTTATTTTAAAAAAGCATGTCTGTTACGACTTATCCAAAAGTGCCCAAAGAAGAGAACTCTGTTGCTGTAGACATAAAAACTTTCAGATTAACCAACATTACACAAATGCAAACCCAACTAGAGCAAGACCTTTCAAAATACAGCAAGACCAAACGAAGGTATTCTGCTGTCTTTAATGCTGTTACATATGTTAATACTGGAGCATCGATCACTAGTGCTTTAACAGCAGGAACAAGTGTAGGTCTCTTAGCAACAGGCGTAGGTGCACCGGCAGCTATACCTCTAGGTGGTGTGTCTTTAACTCTTGGTTTATGCTCAATAGCTGTAAGTGCTGCCAGCAAAAAAATAAAAACTAAACTCCAAAAGCACACAGCTATAGTTCAACTAATAACAGCTAAACTTAGTTCCTTCAAACTGACAATAAATAAAGCACTTGCCGACTCGAACATCACGGATGAAGAATTTAGTCGCCTACAAGCTGATTTTGAGGACTACAAAAGACAAAAGTTTGATCTTCAAAGAAAGGCAAGGGCAACTTTTTCTCAACAGCCAGACACCGACCAGATAAAAAAAGGAATGTTTAAAAAAAGTAAACGAAACATTAAACTCTGTTCTAAACAGCTCACATTAACAACCCCAAAGGGCGTTTATACTTTAGTTTACGAGTCCAAGCACAAAAAGACCGTTGATATTGATTCTGATTAAGTTTTTTTTTTTTTAATTTAAATAAATATTTTGAGTTAGAAAAGAAACTCAGCATGGATAAGATATATGAAGGTTCAGATGAATTGTTTGAAGCAATGCTCGAGAAAGAGCGTTTGTCAAGAGCACTAAATGAGATTGATTTAGAAGTTATTAATCCAAAAAACGTGCGGGAAAGCGTTGTACACGCTATTTCTCAAGTTCCAAGTAAACTAACAATAAACCCTCCAGTTAAAGTAAGGTTAGTTGTTTTAATCGATTATATAACAATAAACGAAGAAAATCTAGAAGTCTGGGTCTCAACTAAACAGCAGACTATTCTTTCTCATAATGACTTAACACCTGGTTGGGCAGACCAGCTGCTTACACAGTTTGATGTGGCCGCTGAAGAAGCCAAAATGAGAGGCTCTGGCTGGTCAGAGGGTAAAGTCTTAGAGATCAGATTAAAACAGGCTAAGTATGAGCCGATTGTTGGCAAGGCTTACATTCCACTACCTCCATCATTAGTTGCAAAGAGAGCAGTTCTGAACATAAAGAATTCAGACGACAAATGTTTTATGTGGTGCGTTCTTGCTAGGCTGCATCCTGTCCGCAAAAACGCAGAGAGAGTGTCTAACTATGAACCTTACATCAATGATCTTAACTTTAGAGGAATATCCTTTCCTGTTAGTGTAAATCAGATTGATCAGTTTGAAGAACAAAACAAACCAATAACTGTTAATATCTACATATGGGATGAGGAAACAAATCTACAGCTGATTAAAGTGTCCAAGAACAGTCCAACGATTGGCGAACCAGACAAAAATCATGTTGACTTACTACTGATGTTTTCACCAACAGGGCTACCACATTACACATTGATACGCACAATGAGTAGATTACTAGTGCATACTACAAAACAACATAGCAAACAAGAATTCTGTAGAAAATGTTTAACAAGAATTCCATCTGTTAAAGCAGCGAGCGAACATATAAAACATTGTATTAGCCCAGTTGACTGTGATACAGAACTAATTACGCCCGGAGAAGGCAGTAAAGTTAGTTTTAAGAACTGGAAACGGTTGCAAACTAGTCCATATGTTGTTTATGCAGACTTCGAATCACTCATTGTTCCTTATGAAGGACCAACCCTACAGAAACTTCCTAAAACAGTCTTAATGAGTAATCATCAGATTTGCTCATTTGCCTTCATCATTGTTAGGTCGGATGGAGTCCATTCAAAGCCAGAATTATACAGAGGACCAAATGCTGCAAAATACTTCTTAAAACGCATGCAGCAAGTGCGTAATGCCTGTTCTAATAATCTAAACTTATCTGAAATCATAATGACGCCTGAAGACCAACAACAGTATGACTCAGCCACTCACTGTTGGATTTGTGGTTTAGAGCTAACACCTAAAAGTTTAAACCCAACAGTAAGAGATCATGATCACATTAGCGGAAAGTTCAGAGGAGCAGCACACAGTAAATGCAATCTTCAACTAAAGTTTGAACCAAAGACATGGAAGCTGCCTATATTCTTTCACAACTTGCGAGGTTACGACTCTCACCTTATAATGCAAGCAGTAACCAGCGACTTTAGGGTGTCATGCATTGCGCAGTCATCAGAAAAGTACATGTGTTTCACTTTAAATAACATGTCTTTCTACGACTCTGTGCAACACATGATGGGTTCATTAGAGTCACTGGCTATGTCCTTAAAGTCCTGCCCAATAACAGAAGAATATTTTGACCCAACTCTTGTTAGAAAGGGCGTTTACCCTTATGAGTACATGAACAGTTGGGAAAGGTTTGACGAAGATACACTTCCGCCTAAAGGCGCGTTCTTTTCTAGTCTTAGAGGAAAGGACATCAGTGATTCTGATTACCAGCATGCTCAAGATGCGTGGCAGAAGTTAGAGTGTAAAACGATGGGAGACTATCATGATTCCTATTTAATGGCGGATACCTGTTTGTTGGCGGACGTCTTTGAAAATTATAGGAAGACCTGCATGAAACATTACAGCTTGGATCCTGCGCATTATATTTCTGCGCCTGGGATGAGCTGGGACGCTTTCTTAAAATTTACTGGAGTACAAATTGGTTTATTGTCTGACCTGCCAATGCTTCAGATGATTGAAAACGGATTGCGTGGGGGAATCAGTATGGCGTCGCACCATTACTGTAAAGCAAACAACAAATACTTGGACGACTATGATCCAAGTAAAAGGTCTAACTATCTCATGTATTTAGATGCAAACAATCTGTATGGATGGGCAATGGCGCAATCACTTCCATTACGCAACTTTAAAATGTACACAGATACGAATAATATTCAAAAAGCATTAAAGTGGTTGGGCAGTTTGACGCCAGATCAACAGTGTGGATACATTCTAGAAGTTGACTTAGAATATCCTCAGGAACTCCATGATTACCATAATGACTATCCATTAGCAGCAGAAAGTCTAAAGATGACAAAAACAGAACCACCTAAACTTGTGCCTAATCTTCGTGGCAAAAAAAATTATGTCTGCCATTACAGGCTTCTACAATTTTATTTAAGACACGGTTTGAAGTTGACAGCTGTTCATCGTATAATTGCTTTTGATCAAGAACAGTTCATGAAACCATACATAATGAAGAACACTGATCTCAGAACTAAATCCGCAGATGCTTCAGAAAAAGACTTTTTCAAGTTGATGAACAACAGCTGTTTTGGAAAGACTATGGAAAATCCGCACAAGCACAAAGATGTAAGATTGGTCACCAGAGAGAACGATGCAATTAAGCTAACTTCTAAACCTAATTATCAGGACTTCAGAAGATTTCATGATCAGCTTTTTGGCATAATGATGAAAAAAAAGAAAGTCAAATTGGATAAGCCCGTTTTTATTGGGTTTACTGTTTTAGAGCTGTCGAAGCTTTTGATGTTAGAATTTCTTTACGACTACTTTAAACCCTTGTATCCTGAGTCCAAAGTACTTTACACAGATACAGATTCCTTTGTAATCGATATCCCTACTGAAGATATCTATAAAGACATGGAATTAGAAGTGGCTAAAGGGCATGCTGGATGGTACGACACATCTGATTACCCTAAAGATTCACCTTTGCATTCAACTGTTAACAAGTAGGTTTTAGGTAAGATGAAGGATGAATTATCTGGAGGTGTGATCAAGGAGTTTGTTGGTTTGAGGTCGAAAATGTACAGTCTTTCAAGCCAAAAAAAAGTTGTTAAAAAAGCAAAGGGAATATCTCGTAGTGTTGTGCAATCAAGCATATCCCATGACAACTATAAAGAAGCATTGTTTGACAATAAGACTTTTCATCATGACAACGTAAAACTACGATCTAATCTACATGAGATCAACACAACTGTTGTAACAAAGAAGTCATTAGATAGAACAAACACAAAACGTGTGTTTGTTAATCCAGAGTTTTCATATGCAATCGGGCATTGGAAAACAGCATAATTACATACCTTCCGCGGGTTTATATTTTTCCTCAAATTTATCTAGAAGCTCAATCATATCAATATCCAATTCAGACAAAATTTTTCTCATGTTTGCTTGATGTGCACGAATTTTTTTATTTTTTCAAGATATTCTTTATCCGTTATTCTGATAATCAAAATTTGGGATCGTAGGCGATCAGGATGCGTTGCCATGTACCGATGAATCCACTTAATTGTTTCCTTAATAGCTGAACACGTATCATATGATTCTTGTATTAATTCTAAGGTCTCTTTTTTTATCATCTTTTTAGTTTCATGTAAGATTTCTTCCTTTTGAGCTTCCATTTTAAACTCAAATATATTTACGTAAATTAATTAAGCGGAACTGTGTCTGGTGGGATTATTTGCAGTTCTTCTTTCACAAAAGATCTTCGGGGGGCTGGTCGTTTTGTTGTGTCAGTTTCTCGTAAATAATACACTGGCGGATTCATTTTCACAATTTTTTTTATCTCATATGGATCAACACTCCAAACTGGATCTGTTGCCCTGATGCGAGTGTCCCCTTCCGCTTCTCCCGGTGAATAAAGGTACCTTACTTTCAAACCAAATGGCAATAGTTTGCTGGATGAAGACTCTCCTTCAACAACATTTATTTTTTGTTTTTTGATTGCTTGTACTGGTTTTAGACCTTTAAATTCTTCATTATTCATTGCACGTAGAACTGAGGGCAGTCTTCTAACCCATTCTGTGTTGCGAGATTTGTCAATCAGCTCTCTGTGATACTGGTAGGAGAAAAGTCTTTCAGATAACTGTTTGTTAAAGTTTTCAACCAAAGCCTGTGATCTGTGAACTCCCGGAATGCCTCTTTTAATGGTAACTCTATGTTTTAACAATAATTGATTCACTTGACCTTTAAATTCTTTTCCATCATCGACTTGAATCATGCGAGGATAAGTTAAGGGTCCTCGTTGATATATCAGTTGTAAAGCGACAGCAACAGCAGAAGCACTCTTTTGTGTTAATGGTTCCGCATCTTTGTATCTTGAAGCTATATCAATGACTGTAAGTGCGTACTTAAATCTTTTTCGTCTAATCGTATCATGGGGTAAATATAGAAGATCCATTTGATGGGTGTCGTTTGGTGTTATATTCACAAAGTGTGGTCTCTGTATTCGTTTAGGCGCTGGTAGATAAATTTGCCAAATCGCTTGTTTAGATAACCATTCTTTTGCTGTTTGTTCACTGACTCCAGCTGCTTGGCTTAGCTTTTTAATTGCTGTTATTCCCTTCCAATATCCTTTTGGAGAATAATAGATTTTGTACATTTTTATTCAGCCAATACTTTGTGCAACAAAATACACAGCAGACATGCCAACAACAATAAACAATATTTCTTGCATCTTTTGTTTTTCTGATGGTTGATAAAAGTCGCTGAATTTTGGTGGGGGCAATGTTTCAACTTGTTTGCCTGTTACTAGAAAATATTCTTTTATTGCTTGATCAACATCTTTAAATGTGTAAGCTGCATGTCCCTGTTGTTTAAGTCTGTCGTTAATAAAATCTAACTGCTCCATTCTTTGCTTTTCATAGGTGTCTTGTGCTGCGGCTAGTTGCTCCATAGCTCTGTTATGTCTTTTTCTCTCATCGTTATTTTGTAGTTTACTAAACGCGTAATTACTTCCGCTGAAAGCAAGCGCGTTGACCACTGCGCCGCCTATCATCATTACGAGTGAAGCCATTTTTATATTTTTACATATTTATATTTTCTGGAATTATTCCTTGCTTAACTAGAAAGTCTTTCGTAGCAAATGAAGCTGTAATGGCAGCAAACCACTTTGCTGAGTCTTCAAAATCTAGCTTGCCAAGATCTGCTGGTTTTATTCTTAACAAGCTTTTACCAAGCATTGTGTATCCTACACTTAGGCCTCCAATAACAGCAGAATGGTATACAAGGTTAGTAATAGTTTTTTCGGTGCTCATTTTTTAAAAATAAAATAATTATAATTAATAAAAAACATGAACAGCGACGATCTACTAAACCTACCTGAGCTTATGATTACAAATGATCAAGTTGATGACCAAGCTATTATGCGCAAAAAGGAAGGGCTGTATTCTTTAGCAGCATGTGGAAAAACAAAACAGTACCTTGGAAATGAATTCAGCATAGAACGGATTCAACAAATGTCGCCACAAGACATTGTAAAGTATCACAATAGGTATGAAGCGCAACTGGGGTCAAGAATGGTAAAAAGTGTTGGGCAAACGGTTCTTAGTTTGTACACTAAACTAGTTAGTAGATTTGCTCCCATTGATTCTGAACAAGATTTTATGTATGATTTAACGCAGGATCCAGTTTTAACAAAGTCATTAGAGTCTCTAGGATGTGATCTATATTACAGATTTGGAACATTGTTATCGCCATTAATCATGGGATTAATTACTTTTAATCATATAGATTTTGTTTCCCTTCAAAATGACCGAGCCAGAAAATCAGCAGAATCAGAAAACATTGAATCAGGTGGAGAAAGTGACCAGTAAAAAGCCTCCTCATCCTGGGCGTGTTGCAGCAGGAAAAAAACTAGCAGAGTGGAACAAACAAAAAAAATTAATGTTCCGAGCACAGAATATAACTCATAATGAAAACATAACACCGCCAACGCCAACAGTTGTTTCAATGCCAGCTGTAAATACACAAGTTGATTCAAGACCTACAACAACAGGGTTGTCTACAACACCAAAGTCGTCATGGAATATTGAATTTAAAACAATTGTCATTTTTGGCGTCATTGCTGCTGGGGGTGGTTATTACGGTTATAAAATATATAAACAACGCCAGCAAAAACCAAAGCAGTCCAAAAAATCTCAGCCAGTAAATACAGAAGCCGAACAAAAAAGCATGCTAGAACTGCCAACAACAAAATCTCATTTTGATCCATTTGATATGCAATAATATGTTAAGAACTTAATAAATAATTATAAGTGACTTGAATAAGAACTTGATGACGACTTCATGACGACTTGATAAAAACTTAAATAAAAACTTGATAAGAACTTGATGACGACTTGATAAGAACTTAATGACGACTTGATGACGACTTGTTAAGAACTTGAATAAGTACTTAAATAAGTACTTGAATAAGAACTTGTTAAGAACTTGATGATGACTTGTTAAGAACTTGATGTTGACTTGTTAAGAACTTAAATAAGAACTTGAATAAAAACTTGTTAAGAACTTAAATAAGAACTTGAATAAGAACGTGATGCCGACTTGAATAAGAACCTAGAACGACTTAATGACGATTTTTTCATAAAACACAATTAATTGTTACATTCTTTTCCGGGGAGACAACTCCTCTTCACTTCTGCCTTTATGTAGTATCTAGGTCAGACATGTCTGGCCACGGCTTACTCAACTGCATAATTGCCGAGTCGAAGCGTCGCACTGTTTCCGGGTTCGTGTCGAGTTACACATAACGGATGTAAGGGCGTCATTTACTGCAGGCCGCCACGCAGCATTGTATAAATTTAGACGGCTAAATTCCCCACCGGCGTCGTTTAGTGCAGGCGTTAGACGTCATTGTATAAATTTAGGCGGCTAAATTCCCCACCCCAAAATAATCTTTTCCCAATTTTATGTATTAAAAGCCGCATTTTTATATTCAATCTAATAAAGTATTTAAAATAAATTTGATTAAAAAGTAGTGACTAAAAAGTAAGGTAAGATGTACTTTGTTATTTAGCTTTTGGTGTTGTTTTAACAAAATAAAAACAACTTTACTCTAGGCAAGTAGACACCATGTAATTGTAAGCGTTTGTTTGTGTACAGTATATATATATATAAATCTTGAAGATAACAACATTGGGGATATGCCTGCAGTAGTTTTAAATACTTGGTTGTCATGGTATTGCAAAAGTCTAAATTTGCCCTCTTCCCTGCCCTCTAGTGACTCTTCCCATTTCGTGTTTCGTTTGTCTGGGTCACTGGCGCGGCTATAAACGCCCGTAAACCACATGTGTTGTGTTGTCTGGGTCACTGGCGCGGCTATAAACGCCCGTAAACCCAAATCTGGAAGAGTCACTAAAAAGGGGGTGAGGGGATTGCCCAAATTAGACAAATAGAAAGCAGGCAAACAAGTATAAAAGTATACTACTGTTGGAGGCATATTCTCAAAACCCTTCACATCTGGCCGTGTTATATGTGACCCTCTGGGTCTGGCTTGGGGCCCTAGGGCGCCATAGGGTCTCAAGTGAGATCCAGAGGTGATCAGTAATGAGGCCAGATGTGAAGAGTTTTGCAAAAATTTATTTTACATTTGATGAATGTATGCATGAAAATGATGTTTATTGATCAAGAAAAACGAAGCAAAAATTAAAATCTGAAAAGTTTTCTAAATTAGTGTTAAAAACAGATAATCCTACACATTATGTATGTTTGTAAAGTGTTTACTATTAGAGAACTATAAAATAGGCACTCTGGGTAAGCCGGCGGAGCAACAGCGAAACCGGCTTCAGCCGGTTGGAGCTGGCGGAGGTGGGTGAGCCAGAGTGCCTATTTTATAGTTCTCTAGTCTTTTCTCAATCGCCTCAACTTTTCGATCTTGTTTTCCCAGAGAAACCTCCATATCAGATTTAATTTCATTTTTCATTTTTATGATGTCCTCTTTTGATGCTAGCCTTTCTTGTAGTCTGTCAAATCAAGTATTCAATTCACCCATTACATCTACCACCTGTACTTCCATTTTGTCAGACTCTACCTCAAAGTTTAATCTTTTCTTTGGTTGTTTGGAACTTTCAGGACTGTCACTTTCACTGTTAGACAAAGAGCCTCCTGCCTTTCTTTTGAACTGGCTGGAAAAGCTTTTAAACTGAGACATAATGATTAGGCCTGACATTGTGTCCCCTTACGGTTTTACGATTCAGTGCACTACTCATTCCTATCGGCTGGTACAAATTGATATCCGTCCTGTCCTTTCCTTCTCTTCCTCCGATCCCACATTCACCCTGCACGTCTGCTAATTCTGAAATCCGCGGTTAAAAACCCACACACAAAGACCACAGACCATCTTAAAGGGTTGTTATGGAGCACTTGCATTCTGGGCTAAACACTCACTGACGTGTGAAAGCACATGTCGGACGTCCACCAACAATTTCTTTTTTTTTCTTTGTTAGCATACAAAAAGGAAAAAAAAATACCACAAGAGACGATCTTTGGTTGAATGAAGATCGTCCGAAAAGGGTTTAAAGCACAGGAAAGAACGCCAGCATAAACAATTTGTGAGAGCAGAGCAGAAATACGTCCGCTCTCCTTGGAGTGGAACTCGCCCCTTTACATCAACTTCATTGACTATGAAAAGGCCTTCGACAGTGTAGATAGACAGACACTATGGAAGCTACCGAGACACTATGGAATACCAGAGAAGATAATCTCTCTCATCCGGTGCACCTATCAGGATATGAACTGCAGGGTGGCTCCTGCAGATCAGTTGTCAGACGGTTTTGAGGTGAAGACAGGAGTGCGCCAGGGATGTCTGTTGTCACCTTTCCTCTTCCTCCTGGTCATCGACTGGATCATTAAGACCACAACAACAGGCAGGAACAATGGAATACAATGGATACTCTGGACGCAGCTAGATGACCTTGACTTTGCTGATAACCTGGCACTCCTCTCCCACAGATGCAGGACAAGACCACCCACCTTGAGACAACATCAGCAGGAACAGGGCTCAAGATAAACAAGAAAAAGACCGAGCTGATGAAGTCAACACCACAGACAGCAGCCCAGTCATAGTTGGAGGCGAGCCCATCAGGGAAGTACATTCCTTTGTCTACTTGGGAAGCGTAGTTGACAAGCAGGGGGGCGCCGGCCGAGACATCATGGCCAGGATAGGCAAGGCGCGAGCAGCATTCATCATGCTAAAGAACATCTGGGCCTCAGGAGAGATCAGAAGGACAACAAAATTGCGTATCTTCAATTCAAA
>CM065732.1:65972350-66017350 GCA_033310375.1 Conus canariensis
CAAGGGCTGCAAGGGGCTGCTGGGGTTTCAGTACCACCTCCCACGCACAGGTTGCTTCCCCTAGAAAGAAAGGCACTCTGTAATCTAAATGAGTTACTTATTTGGTCATCGAACGCAGGATCCACATCTTACCTATGGACTGTGTGAATGGGGGAGAATTTGGAAATAATTCCGATCTCGATGAAAACAAAATGCGATAAAAACTTGTACTGACAATTATCAAATATGTTCACTCATCCCATACTCACCCTAGAATCAATAGCATTTAACCATACAAATGGTTTAGAGTTCAACTCTCTATTTTTCCAAACGTATTCTTCCTTTTCTTCTCCTCCTAACCAATTCTTTCCGGCCTTTTACAAGTCTATGCTCCCTCATCTGCTGCTTCTGCGTAAACGTAACAAGCAATCTCGCTTTTTTGAATGGCACAAATCACATAATGGACGAGGAGCAAGCACCCTGAAAAGGTGAGTTTAGTTTTCAATGCGATTTGAAAGTGCAAAAAAAAAAAAAAAAAAAAAAAAAAACTTCCGATTTTTAATCTTCCCAGGGCGTATGACAGTAGGGAACCTGAACATTTGTTGTTTCAAAAGCTTGAGAGAGAAACACTATAGCAGACTGTATATTTCCTGTCATTACAATTCAGCATCAGTTGTTCTTAGAATAATTATTGGTGGTCTTCTGGATCTATACGTTTCTGTAAACACCACAAAACTAGCACAAAATGACATTATCGTCAATGATGGGGCAGTCACGTACGTCAAGTGTACCTTGTACGGAATAACTGTAGAATTTCAAATATTGTTGTCGAAAACTGTTCCGAACCTGCTGGCGATTAAAATATACAAGTAATAGTTAACAGCGCTGCAGGAGAAAAACAGGATGCGGCTGGCTGCAAAGAAGACTAAACGTTGCCCACTCTGAACTGGATCATTCCAGTTAACAGATAGGGAGGTGAGATAATATATTAGGGTCGGTGTTTTGAGGAGGAAAAACAACATATTTGCAGCAATCAAGGTGACAGTCAATGGAGTTACATTGAGACGTCTGAAATCCTGGGTAGATTGTTGTAAAGGAAGAGGAGTACCCGTTCTGAAGGATCTGACAAGTGACCAGAGAAGAACGCTGTTGCCAGCCCCCAACAACACACAAGGAACACAGACACTTTCACCCAAGAGCATCCATGGCCAAATTGTTTCGTAAAACCATTTGTAGGTTTCTGATACAGTAGGGCAGCATATGAAAGAACAAGAACCTATGTCATATCCATACAGAAAGTGACAGTTGATCAGAGTGATAGTAACGGTCATTAAACCGGCAGTAATTTGCGACATTCCCTTCGTCCACACAGCACTGACCCGAAGTGGCCATATTATAGAAGCTGCCGTCCGCAAGGTTAGGGCCACTAGCATCCATGGAGACAAAGTCATCATCGTGCTATCCGTCATCGTCCGCAGTTTACACTGCCATGAACCTAATGTTTGAAAGACGGGCACATCGAGTTGCCAGGTGAGCCAGTCGCTTAAGGGCACTGTAATCAGGTGCAGCAGATCAGAGCAGGCCAGAACTCCAAAGAAAACACTAGAAGTGGACGCCGGAAGACGTAACACAATCAGAACAATCATAACATTTCCAAATATTCCGAACATCCACACAAGAGGGACACCTACTTCCATGATCAAGTTGTTGATCTTAAGAAATGGTTCGTATTGATCAAACCAGAGATCTCTTTTGAGACGGTTTGAATTCATTATTCTACAACTCGAGAACATTAAAAGACTAACTGGGTAAAGTGTAGTGATTGTGTAAGAGTTTCACTTTGCGTTCTATTGCATGGGATTGCCTTACTACTAATATATTTGCAGGTGATCAATGGCACATGCACCCCATCCTTGATGGTAAAACTGCAACACATAATCAGTGACAGTAACAGTTATTGTAGCCTTTGTGGACGCCTGTTCAAGATTTACTTTTTAAAATCAACCTGATTTCATGGTCTATTTGTAGTCTCAACATCTGATAATGGATATGTAAATCCAACATGCCTACAAGAGAGAGAGAGAGAGAGAGAGAGAGAGAGAGAGAGAGAGAGAGAGAGAGAGAGAGAGAGAAAACGAATACGAATATTTTCATTGACGGTAAAATGGATAAGCTAAAAGCTTTTTTACACCATGCCCTCAAGAACAACAACAGTAAAAAAACAATATTAAAATGGACATATACTTGATACACGAAAAGGAATCAATGAACAAGCGACGAAACATGATTAACATAAATACTACCTAGCAACAAAGGTTAGGTTACAATTTAGGAATAATGTACATTCGAGGAAGGGAAAAAAGAAGGAAAAAGAAAAAGGAAAAAAGAAACGAAAAAAAAATGAAAAGAAGCATGTGCGCACGCGCATGGGCTCTTTCACACACACACACACACACACACACACACACACACACACACACACGCACGCACACACACACACACACACACACACACACACACACACACACACACACACACAAGCATGTGCGCACGCGCATGGGCTCTTTCAGACACACACACACACACACACACACACACACACACACACACACACACACACACACAAATGTGCGTACACATGAAACTCTCCTATACACATACATATACAAGCACTCGAAGGCGCGCAAATACACATACACAAACACACACACAACACAACACACATACGCGCGCGCGTTCACATGAGCATACGCACACACATGCACACAGCGCGCGCGCACACACACACACACACACACACACACACACACACACCACACACCACCACGCACGCACGCACGCACGCACGCACGCACGCACGCACCACACACACACACCACACACTCACACACACACACACGCACACACACACACACACACACACACACACACACACACACACGCACACACACACACACATACGCACTAGCGTGTGCATTTCCGCACACATAATCACTTCAAATGCTCGCCTCCTCCACACAAAAACCATCGTACACCACCAAACACTTACAGTATAAGTACATCATGAATTCATCGTACACCACCAAACACTTACAGTATAAGTACATCATGAATTCAAGTCACATGAACATGCATAAGAGGACCCATCAAGTTGAGGTTGATGTACATTATGTTACTCAACATGTTTACACTTAACACTGTTTTATCAAATGTGCGTGGTATGCCTGCCTAAATGACAAAACTCTTGGCTTGCATTTAATGTGGTCATGTATATCATTCCATAATTTGGTTCCAGAATAAATGAGAGAATACATAAAAAGATTAGTTCTTGGGAGAGGAATGCGGATCTTACGCTTGTTATGAACATTATTGATGGGAATCTTGTTGTGGAGATAAGCAGGCGTTAAATTGTTCACAATTTTAGACATGAAAAGAGCTTTGTTGTAACAACATTATTTTAAGACTGAAGGGGAGAATATCTAATTGTTTACAATTAATAGGGACAAGAGAAGAGGATTTAAGAACAATTAGCTTGAGAGAGCGCCTGCATAAGCTGCCAAGAGGTTTTAAGCAATTTGACTGGCCAGATCCCAAAGTGCTGATGCATAATCAATATCTGGCTGGATGTATGCACGAAAGAATAGCTACCTGCTATGTTGATCAAGAAAATGTTTTATTCTATTGAACTGGAATGTTTTCTTGGAAAGACTTTTTCAAAGCATAGAAATATGTTTGGACCAGGATAGGTTATTGTCTAAAGTAAGTCCTAGTAATTTGTAGAAACTTACTTCTTCTAATGCTTTATCACTAACGTTTAACTCCGGTAATTTATTCTTAATGTTCTGTCGTTTCTGTCTAGTTGTAACTAGCAGGAATTTGGATTTATGAGGATGCATTGCAATATGATTTTCTTCCGTCCAGGAAAAAAGCCTTCTTTCATCTGAGAGAGAGAGAGAGAGAGAGAGAGAGAGAGAGAGAGAGAGAGAGAGAGAGAGAGAGAGAGAGAGAGAGAGAGAAAGAAACGAAACGAAACGAAATTTTACTTAACCAGGGTAATACGATAAGCAAAAAACATGCTTTTTTCCACCCAGAGAGAGAGAGAGAGAGAGAGAGAGAGAGAGAGAGAGACAGACAGACAGACAGACAGACAGACAGAGCAGAGAGATCAGAGAGATGACAGAGAACGAGGACAGAGACAAGAGAGAGAGAGAGAGAGAGAGAGAGGGGAGAGAGAGAGAGAGAGAGAGAGCTTGATCTGTCCTGTGTCATGCACTCTGTTGTTATACATTGGAGTGCATTGCATAAATGTGGGTTGTATGGGTTATGTCGCGTTATATTGTTTCATAATGTTGTATTGTGCTGTGTATGCTGTGTTGCTTTGTCTTGTGTTGCCTTGTGCTGTGTTCATGGGTTTGGTTACATTTGAGTCATGTTGTATTATGTTGTAATGTGTTGTGTGACGATGTGCTATGTAAGTTCCTGTGTGCTGTTTTGCGCTGTGTTGTGTTACACTACACTGTGTTCTTATACATTGTGTTCAGTTGTGTTTAAATTGTAATACGTCATGTTGCGTTGTCTCGTATTATACTGTATTACCCACCATTGTGTTGTGTTGGGTTTGTTGCATTGTGTTGTGTTTTATCTTTGTGCTTTAAAGATTCACTCACATGTGTTCACGGTTTACTGTCTAACCATTTGTATCTTCTCGTGTTTGAAAAGCACAATGACAGCCGTGCGTTTTTCATCTTTGGGACTGTCTGCTAGATAGGCTCCCTTGCGAATGATCACTCCTATAAAAATGTGAAGAATCACCCATCCATGATCTGAATGATTGTGGTAGTTTTCTTCCCTCCCTCTCCCTCCCCTTCTCGTTTTTCCATAGTCTGTTTGACGTAGATATAAAAAACAAAACAAAACAAACAAACGAACAAAAACAAGAAAAAGCTTCTTTTTTTTCTGTGGAGGGAACGTATCTATCATGAATTAGTTACCGGCTATGGAGGTCTATTTGGTCACGGTAATCACAGTAATCTGACCTCAGTATATGGATATGTATGGATCGCATTTTTTCCTAACGAAAAGTAAATAATAAACAAACAGGGTAAAATCCTTGTTTCTTTGTCTGTTCGGTGTGCTCTATGCTGTCATATCTGCTAGGCGATTGGGTATCATAAGCAACATTCATTTGGAGTTATGGGTTGCTTTTTTTCTGCATTCTTGGTGCGAACGGTACTATACCTCTTTGTTATTTATTGGTTACTGTTCCTGCCTCATTTAAAATTATAGTTGTAAAGAAAAATCTTTAAGCTTTCAGTAATTGTGCTTTGCTTTCGACCCTGCAAATTTCGAATTTTTTTTAATACAAAAAAGTGACAGTTACGGCAACAAGCTTTTGAATTCATATTTGTGTATTTCAGTGTTTGTTTGACATCAATGTGACTTAGGAAGGTCTCTGAAGTCGTGAGTTGGAGGTTCGTTTATTTGTTTTCGCCAGGGCTCAGAAATTATGTTCAGTTAATTAATGTTGTGTTTCAGATGTTATCAGGCTAGAAATTCGGGGATAACCAAACCTCTTATTGTTTAAACCTTTTCCAGTGAATGAATCATAGATAATTAAACATATACATGAAGAGACAGATCGAGAGCTCTATCAACAGAAACACGGACAGACAGACAGGTAGATGGATTGACATCAGTAGTGAAAGATGACGATTAAAAGCTGTAAGTTTCTCTCTCTCTCTCTCTCTCTCTCTCTCTCTCTCTCTCTCTCTCTCTGTGTGTGTGTGTGTGTGTGTGTGTGTGTGTGTGTGTGTGTGTGTTGGTGAGCTTGTTTAGTGGCTATAGTTTCACTCAAACTATGAATTTGGGAATAATCAAAATCCACTATTGATTTAAGCTTCCCATAGAAATCATTAATGATTATTACTTTAGAACTAAGATAGATAGTAAATAATTAGATGACAAAATAGATAGATAGATAGATAGATAGATAGATAGACGGACGACCAACATCTGCCCACAGATAGGACAATACTAGGTTGTAACTGTATTATTTTGAGCTGGGTACCTTCCTTTAAATAGTAATTATCTAACTGATCCGGAAGCAACGGATCAAAGCAGTGGGTGATGTGTGTGCCTATTAGAAGCTGGAGTTGAGTTCGTCAATAAAGGCTTTACTTGACTGAAGCTTTTGAAAATAATGTTGGTGAAGTTGGTAGAGAAATGACATACCTAATCCAATGCAGTTGATGTGTGAATATCTCATTTGAAAACTTACCGGCAAGTGTGATATAATCACAATAGAAGGTATGATATTGCATGACTTAGAAGTCATGCAATATCATACACACAGGCAATACTGGTCCAACAGCTTTATATTACATACAGGAAGAATATACCTCATGTAGTGAAATGAATTGTTCAAAAAGGACCCTTTACTTTCCACTCTCTCTCTCTCTCTCTCTCTATATATATATATATATATATATATATATTGAATTATAAACAAAGCTTGCTCTTATGTCTTAGATTGAAGAAATAGGGGGAGATAAGCATTCATATCTGCAGTGGTAGATACTTCTGCCTAACTAACAGTATGTGCTTGAGTGGGTGAATGGGGAAAAAATAAAAAAAATAAATGCTTCTCAAAATGAGCCTTCAGCAAGCTTATAGTCTCCAAGGGGGAGACATTCTCCAATAGGGAGGAAACTCACTAGCATATAACTCCTGGTCAGATACCGATATTTCGAAACCTGATTGTTTCTCCTCAGTGACCGCGGAAAGTGGTAATTTGACTCCTCTGCCTTTCGGTTTTAAGAAGAATGCTATCCTAGAAAAGGCTGGTGTGCAATACCGTAGTATGTTTGTTGAGTTTTCAAAAAACCAACCAAAGGTGCCACCTAAGAAGCAAAAGAAAATCATGAAAGAGCAAAACAAGCTACATTTTCTTGTGAAAAGTAGAAAATATAAAAAATAACCTCTTAAGACACAAGTGCTGAGGGCCAGTTCTTGGAATGAATCCGCAAGGGACTAAATTACAATAAACTAATAAATTCCAAGGATAAATACCGAGCGCCATTCCAGCAACTTACCGAGCAGCTTGGTGTTGCAGTGACTGCAAGAAATATTGAATTATAAACAAAGCTTGCTCTTATGTCTTAGATTGAAGAAATAGGGGGAGATAAGCATTCATATCTGCAGTGGTAGATACTTCTGCCTAACTAACAGTATGTGCTTGAGTGGGTGAATGGGGAAAAAATAAAATAAAATAAATGCTTCTCAAAATGAGCCTTCAGCAAGCTTATAGTCTCCAAGGGGGAGACATTCTCCAATAGGGAGGAAACTCACTAGCATATAACTCCTGGTCAGATACCGATATTTCGAAACCTGATTGTTTCTCCTCAGTGACCGCGGAAAGTGGTAATTTGACTCCTCTGCCTTTTCGGTTTTAAGAAGAATGCTATCCTAGAAAAGGCTGGTGTGCAATACCGTAGTATGTTTGTTGAGTTTTCAAAAAACCAACCAAAGGTGCCATATATATGTATATATATATATATATAAAATGCTGAACAATTACTTAGTGGGGGAAAACAAGTGCAGGTTAACGATTCTTCCATCATTATAGTAATGACTTGGCAAAGATTTGAAATTTAAAAAAAAAAAAGAAGAAAATGGGGTTGAAGATGAAGAAAATGGGAAAATGCATATCATAAATATGAAAACCCTTCGCCAGCTGCATGAGGGAACCATCGCAATCCCTCTCGAAGGCAGATCTATGTGTATCACCTACTCCTAGGCCTTTCGTCCGCTGGATCGGACTCATCAGGGAGACACGGCTGAATGTGTCTGTGCTTTTGGCGTCAAATAGAGACACACCACAGTCCGTAGTTTTGTGGTGTTCTCACCACCAAGGGTTCAAAAAAGAATCCAACAGCACCCCCAAATTAGCCAGCGAAAGGTAGAAGAATAAATGAAAACGAAAGTGTGGAGATATACTGGTATTTCGAAACCTGATTGTTTCTCCTCAGTAACGTCGGCAAGTTCTAACTTTAGTCCTCTGCCTTTTAGGTTTGTTTTAAGCAGAAAGCCATCCCCAAAAAAGGCTGGTGTGCAAATACTATAGTATGTTTGTTGAGTTTTCAAAAAAAAAAAACCAAACAAACAAACAAAAAACAAAGGTCTTATCTAAGGAGCAAAGAAAATTATGAAACAACAAAATAAGCTTCATTTTCTAGTGAAAAGTCGAACATATAAAAATATGACATCTAAAGACACAAGTGCTGAGGGACAGTTCTTGGAATGAATCCACAAGGGACTGAACTATAACAAACTAATAAATTCCAAGGATATGTAACTGAGCACCATTCCAGCAATTTTCAGAGCAGCTTGGTGTTGCAATGACTGCAAGAAATATTGAATTATAAACAAAGCTTTCACTTATGTCTTAAATTGAAAAAAAATAGGGGGAGATAAGCATTCATATCTGCAGTGGTAGATAATTCTATCTTTTTTTTTTTCAATCTAAGACAGCAAACTTTGTTTATAATTCAATATTTCTTGCAGTCATTGCAACACCAAGCTGCTCTGAAAATTGTTGGAATGGTGCTCAGTTACTTATCCTTGGAATTTATTAGAGAGAGAGAAAGAGAGAGAGAGAGAGAGAGAGAGAGAGAGAGAGAGAGAGAGAGAGAGAGAGAGAGAGAGAGCGCAGACACAATCAGCCGTGTCTCCCTGATGAGTCCGATCCAGCGGACGAAAGGCCTAGGAGCAGGCAATACCAATAGATCTACCTTCGGGAGGGATTGCGATGGTTCCCTCATGCAACTAGCGAAGGGTTTTCATATCTTATGATATATTTTCTTAATTTTATGTTCCCATTTTCCTTACCTTCAAACCCCTGCCCCCCCCCCCCCTCCCCCCCACCACCACCACCCCCCTCCCTCCTTTCTTAGTTCATTATCTATTTTAGTTCAAATCTTTGCCAAGTCATCACTATAATGACGGAAGAATTATTAGCCAGCATTTGTTTTCCCCCACTACTTAATTGTTTAGCATTATGTGTTTGGTCAATCAGTGTGAGGCTGCATCTCTTATGAGATCCAAGTAAAGGTTGTTCTGCACAATTCTTAGCCGCTGACAATGTTTGGGTTATCACTGAACAGCAGAGCTGACCACTCAGACTGTTCCGTATCTTTTGATCTCACTTGCATCCTTGAATGGATCCTCAAGCATTGTAGGCTCAAAGATTGTTCCCTACACTTCATACTGTTTGCATAATGTTTTTGGTTTTTCTGCAACTTTTTTCCTCTCCACACTTACGTTTGTTTCATTGGTTGATTGATCGATTGATTAATTGATTGATTGACTGGTTGCTTATGTAATTGATTGATTGATCGATTAATTGATTGATTAGTTAATCAATTAATTGATTGATTGATCATTAATTTATCTGTTCATCAATTTTTGCATTCGTTTACTTGTATACTTGTTCATATCTTTATTCATTTTGTCCACTAAGGAATACATATTTTGCTTGTTTACCCATTTTGTCAATGACCGATTCATACTTTGGTTACTCTTAACTCACTTAAACTTTGTTTGTTTACTAATTTTGTCTATTAAATGATTCGTCTCTTTTTTCCTCGATCTACTTAAGTACATGGACATGATTGTGCAAGCGTTGGTGTGTGTGTGTGTGTGTGTGTGTGTGTGTGTGTGTGTGTGTGTGTGTGTGTGTGTGTGTGCGTGTGTGTGTGCGCGTGCGTGCGTGCGTGCGTTCGTGCGTGCGTGTGTGTGTGTGTGTGTGTGTGTGTGTGTTGTGAGAGAGAGAGAGAGAGAGAGAGAGAGAGAGAGAGACTTTGACACTTTGATATTTTACTGTCATTACCAAAGAGGTCTTTTGACAAGGGGGGAGAGATAACAAAAACAATAACATTTCCCTCTTCCTTTCCTGCAAACAAACAGTACACTTTCATTCCTAGTGTGTATCAAATCCAAGGTTAACAAAAACAAATACATTCGTGACATTTCGTTATGTCCTCATGCACAGGAGTAATGCAATAAGGTTAAAAAACAAACAAACAAACAAACAAAAAACCCACTTAAGACTGACTCGACCATCCACTCAATCAAATGATGACATTGTATTTTACTGATCTCTTCCACATGCGATGAATGATAATATTCATTCAGATATCTCCTGTAATGTATTATCTTAAATTTCACTATCCTTCATCTGTCTAATTTTCAATGCTTCCGCGATGAATTTCGCAAATGATTTTATTACAAGTTCATCATCTGATGATAACACGACAGCGACATTTTGTCTTTACGCTATATCTAACTGGAAAAATGAACAATTTGTCCGCACTTCATTATAAGCAGTACAGTGGAACAGAAAGTGTTCTTCGTCATCAATAATATGTCTACATGCAGGACAAGGAGATTCTGTGGATGTTTCACATTCAAACCATCTTTTGTTCGCATTAAAACCTAAAGTTCTCAACCTAAATCTTGCGTAATTTATTCTGTGCCATTTATCTGTTACGACATTTAGAAACATTTCAGAATGAAACACATTCTTAAATGAGAAAAACCAGCGATATTTTTCTTTACTTTCCATATCTGAGTGCCAATTCTGTTTAAAAGAACAAATAAGCCTGTCTTTAAATTCCGCAATGAACTGTTGCTCATTTCCTACTTCCTGGGTCATCCACACTATTCCAAAACCCTGTTCTGAAAGGACTTTCTTTACTTTATAAGCCCAGTTTTCTTTACCTTTTTCCATTTCAAAAAGCATCATATCATAGGCTTGCCTGCTCAAACGGGACTGGGGTAGCTTCAAGATCTTCAACCAGTACTTAATACATTTCACAAATGTACTTATATCCAAATGGTATCTGCCCATTTCTCCATATAAAACGGTGTTGGATGAATGAATAGGTACTTGAAGGAAACGCTTTACAGCATACGTATGTACTGTTTCCATCTGCGAATTTTCATGTAAGCCCCAAATTTCAGCTGCATATGTAAGAAGAGGTTTTATCTGTGTATCAAACATTTTCCAAAATATACCACAGTCTGTACAATTCAGTTTTCTCAGGGATTTCAGAATTTCAATAGTACCTTTTTTCCTTTTTCTCAGAGATTCTTCCCATGCGTAACGGAAAGTTAATTTTGTTGAAAATATCATTCCAAGATATTTATATGAATTAACTACTTGAACATCCGCATTTCCATAAGACCATTTTTTATACACTGATAGGTGGCCACCCATTCTAAAGACCACTATATTCGTCTTATCCAAGTTAACTGATAAACCTAAGTGGTCTGCTTCTTCTTTCAATACATTTAGTTGGTATTGCAAACCTACAACTGTTCCGGACAGAAAAACAAAATCATCAGCATACAGTAGTAAAACTAATTCACCTGCTCCAGGTATCATCTGGATACCATGTCTGTCAGGCTCGCTAAGGCCTGAACTGACCTACAGAGTGATAGACAGCCTTAAAGACCTAGCTAAACTACTTTCCCCTACACACAATGCAGTCCTACTACCGAGTCAAATTCGTACGCATTTATTATTCATCTATCCGACGACACAGGGTTATGTTTTACACTTAACTGCACACTCTCCAGACAGACAGCACGACAATTACACACACCATCAAGCAGTCATAGGTTCAATCCATAGGCACACTTAACACATCCAATATCGGAAAAGCTAATGTCCAACCGTATATTCTCCTTGGGTGCAATGTCGCACGACACGCAACAATGCACTCCTGGCTAATATCACTATTGACCTTAGCCTACAAATACCATTAATCACACTCTATGCAGCAAAATTAACATAGTAATAATTGCTGTAAATTACTCACATCTTAAAATTAGCCAACTTCCACAAAAAATCAGCGGCAGCCAATTACAGCGTGAAACAAACTTCTGTTCCTTCCCTGCTTAATCGATCTAGCAATCACAGTCACATACAAATAGAAACAATTCACGGGCAAACACTTCTAACCAGTCAGATTCGAGTCGCACGCTATCCAGGCTGGACACAAAAAGTTGAACTCAATTCCGACGACGTACCATTGTAGTCCAGAGGCACAAGCTGGAAAAACAGCACACGAAGAGCAGACAGACAAACGTGTATTATCCTTAGAACAGCAGAATACAACGACGACTCATCTTGTACACAACTCCAGAAAACACTCCAGGTAAGTCCCGACGACGTACCAACGTAGTCCAGAGGCACAAACAGGAAAAACAGTATACGAAGAGCAGGCAGACAAACGTGTATTCTCCTTAGAACAGCAGAATACAACGATGACTCATCTTGTACACAACTCCAGAAAACACTCCAGGTAAGTCCCGACGACGTACCAATGTAGTCCAGAGGCACAAGCAGGAAAAACCGTACACGAAGAGCAGACAGACAAACGTGTATTCTCCTTAGAACCGCAGAATATAACGATGACTCCTCTTGTACACAACTCCAGAAAACACTCCAGGTAAGTCCCGACGATGGACCAATGTAGTCCAGATGCACAAGCAGGAAAAATAATCCACGAAGAGCAAACAAACAACCTAGAACAAAACACAGCTCTCCTCTGTACTACTTACAACCATAGAAGAACTACGCATGTCCACATAGAGTACTGGCCATTTCTGTAGCAATGCAATTTAACAACTAGACTACAGACATACTATTAGACTAGACGCCCCAACAGTGCCACACCCGTTATCATCCACACGCAAATCCAAAGAATGCATCATTTTAAAAAAAACACGTCAGGCCTACGACGTAAACGGCTACTTTTTTCAAAACAACGTAAGAACTATGCGCACAGTCCGTATACCTGCGCATCTAAATTAGTCTCCCTGTTTCGCAGCAGCGCTCACCCGTGTGAGTTTTACCGTGTGCAACACAGTTTATTTAGATAAAATTTAAATAAAAAATAATTTCATGATTCTCCCACCATTCAAGCCACTGGCTACTGCGGGCAACAACAACACACCGTCCGAAAGGACATCTACAAGGAACGTAGAAATACAAACACATGTATGACTCTTGTTTTGCGCACACAACAGAAACATCTCTCATCGCGCGTGCCGAATGAAAATACACCTTCTGCTACCACGAAGTTTGTTCTCACGGTCATACAGACGAACACTCCCACGCAGACGCGCACACGCAACTCGAATCTTAACAGAATAGTATAGGCACGCAGAATAAGTATACGGTGTGCGGGACAATTCCACCGCCAGTTCGTTTATGAAAAAAGAAAACAACTGTGGACTCAACAAGCATCCTTGTTTTACTCCACTTGGACAATCAAAATAATCTGAATACTCACTCTTCACACGCACACATGCAAGCACTGAGTTGTAGACCCCTCTAATAGCCATGTATAATTTACTATTAACACCACTTTTACGGAGTACATTCCACGGAGCATTCCGATTTACCGAGTCAAAGGCCTTCTTGAAACCTACAAATGTAATGTAGAGCTTCGATTTGTAGAGTAGATGTTTCTGAATCAAAGAATATAGTGTAAATATATGGTCTATGGTGTTGTAACTGGTTCTAAAACCTGCTTGTTCTTCCATTATTTTTTCTTCAGTTTCAGCCCATTCAGTTAATATTGCATTTAGTATGTAAGTGTAGATTTTACTTAAAATGCTGGTAAGTGATACTCCACGATTGTTGACGGGATTGTTCACGTCTCCTTTGTTTTTGTAAATTGGTACAATTATAGATTTGCCCATTCTGATGGAAAGATACCATTATCAAAAAGTTGGGTGAATAAATGAACAAGAAAATTGATTACAGTTGTGTTTGCATTCTTCAACATTTCTGCTATGATTCTATCTGGTCCTGCACTCTTTCCTAATTTTGAATGTTTAATACCACCAACGACTTCTTCACTGGAAATAGGTCGATTAAACAATGGCTCAATTTCATTTTCTTCTTCCATACCGGTCTCTTCTTCCTTACTTTTATTTTCAAAACTATGAAAAACGCCCCAAAAATGGTCATGCTACTGTTGAACTGAGATTTCGTTATACACAAAACTCTTTTTGTTTATAGATCTTATCACTCACTGACCAGAACATTTTAGAATCATTGACTGAATTTTTTAGTTTCTTTAACCTACTTTCTTTAAACTCCAGTTCCTTTGTTTTCCTTAGCGTAACATACTCTTTACGTGATACAGCGTATTCTTCTCTTTTCTTACTTTTATCCTTGGCCGTTTTGCATCTCTGAAATCTTTTTAATAACCTTTTAACTTCCTGTTTCTTTCGTTCACACTCATTATCAAACCAGTCATTGTATATTCTGCTGCCTCTACAAATAACTCGAACCGTACAAGCTGCGGCTCCGCACAAAGCACTGACAAATTTATCTAGACTCTCATTCACATTAATTTGTAATAAGTGACGCGCTTTCTGCATGCTGTCTAGAAATTCATCACATTCAAGTTCATTTCTGAATATACCAGCATATTCATCAGCCCAGACAATTTTTTCTTCACATTGTTCAGCTGAATACCTCTTCTCTAATTTACAACAATTACTTCTCCATATTGCTTCAACTGGTAAGTGCCATGAATAAATGCAATCACCTATGTGTAAATCAAAGTTTGACAACAAGCCATTGTGAACCAGTATGTAATCGATCACACTACATCCGTTTGGAGACACAAAAGTATATTCACCTTCACTATCACCATCACAAAAACCATTTAACATGCTCAAGTCGAACATGATACAGAAATCCAACAATGATTTACCAAAATTGTAATAACTGAATCTTTAGAGCAACGTGTGCAGTTGTCGTCATCCACATTGACATTCTCCATACAGCTCACACAGTTTGTTATGATTTCATTTTCAGCTTGTTTGTAACCTGTTCTGGCATTCAAATCTCCCATAACCATAAAATAAAGTGTATCCATTTCTTTTTCAAACTCTTGAAGTAAAGCTTCTTCCATCATTAGGACACCATCTTTGATCAATTTATCACTGTATATCGGGCCTCCTTCTGGGACCACATAGCAAGCAACCAAGACTACATCTTTATCAGTGTTAAATATACTTTTATCTACTTTTACTGCAGTAGCATTGTCACAACTGAGCTTTGTTTCTTTAACCTTGTTATGTAAACTCTTCCTTATTAACAGCAACACACCTCCTGACTTCCTTCCATGAACTGATAGTTTTTTGGCTGGTACGGGAAACTTCATATAATCAGCGAAATATTGCTATAGTCAAATGACAAGTCGAGGAACGTTTCAGTGACAGTAACAAATCAAATGTATTTACATAATTCATGAAAAAAGCATCCTGTATCTTACAATATAAGTTCTCGACATTGTAATTAAGAAACTTCCACTGAGTTGGATGGTCGGACCTGTCCTGTTCATTTTTTGAGGCGCTTGAACGCAGGTTCCTGTCGTACACACCACCGCATGTCCCTTTGCCTCGACTCGAACCTGTGAACCTGCTTGCCTTGTTTCCGACAGGCGTTTGTATGCCTGCCTGTCTGCCTGGCATGGGGATTGCATTGCTATCCCCATGTTCACCACTGACAGGACATGGAGAATCCCTGTTGGCCTTTGCTGACTCATGTCCTCCCTGTTCCATTGCGAGGGGCGTGACCACCACTGGTATCACCGTCACGCTGTCGTTGATTCTGGATGGGCCGGGTACCGTGACGTGAAGAGGGGGATGAACACCCGCTCATACCGCCCTGCTTGTTCTGCATCGAGGTCTTGTTTAGACGGGACTCTATCTGCTGCTTGTTTGAAACAGACACACCCTGCTTATTCACATTTGTGGTACTTTGCACACGTGCCATTCCATGACTACTCGTTGGACTTGTGAGAGCACTGCATGCATCCTCTCTTTCCACCACCTGAGCATATGACTGGGGTTCTGGGAGTTGGGGGCTAGGGGTTCTGGGAGTTGGGGGCTAATAACCAACCGACCTTTTCTGAAGAAGGCTCTCTTCCCTTCCCTCCTAGCTTTTGCAACGATCTGGGCCTGTGCTCTAGTAAGGTCGTTTGCCACTCGAACTCCTTTGTCTAGAAGTTGCTGCCGAGTGTCTCTGTTCGTAATTAAGGACATTTTGTCTTTCGACCTTCTAAATTTGACAATTATTGGTCTAGTTTGACCTTCATGTGCGTAGTCTGTCCGGTGTGCTCGTTCCATCTCATCTACTGTCCAGCGCCTATGATTACCTGTATTGTTTAGAACATCGACAACTGCTTTGGAACATGTGTCAAATGTTTCACTGGGCTGCTTTAGGGGAATCCCGAAAAAGCGCAGATTATCTCGTCGAGAGAAAGACTCTAATCTGTCGGTGTCTGTTTTTAGTTTCTCAACCTCTCCTTTCACCTCCTTTATCATTTCAGTTAATTTATGTACGTCTTCCTTTCCGTTATGTGTCGCGGCAAACTGGTGTTGTATATCAGTTGTTACGTCAGTCACTGTGTGACGAAACGCTTGACAAAACCATCTGATAGGTCCCACTAAAATCCCAAACAAAAAAATAGATTTCAAATCTATACCCACTCCCCCCTCTCAACCCCCCTCTCCCCCTTTCTCCCGCTTAGTGCAAATCACAGGCCGACACGAACTATGACAGATGAAGAAATTGCGTCACGATAAACTCGTGACGCCTTTCGTTCTTGTTGACCTAACCCTCCCCCCTCTCTCTCTCTCTCTCTCTCTCTCTCTCTCTCTCTCAACTCTCCTTCCCCACTCCGAGTAGCTACGACACAGTAAAATTTCAATTTCATTGTGGCAATGGCCCGTCTCGCACCCCCCCCCCCCCTCCCCTTCCCGGCGCTAGCTTCACACACCATCCCCCCTCTATCCCGTGAAAACAAAGGCGCGACGCCTCTGCCGTGCTCTTCCCCCACCACCACTCACCCCCCCCCCCCCCCCCCTTTCATATCTACAGTTCGTGCACTGGCTGAACTGTAACGTATGTCACGGGAATCGTTCAGCGATAGTATGTATCCATACGGACGCATAAATTAAACTGGCCGCGGAAGTCCGTGGGCTATGCCGATTAGGATCAAACAGTTCCCGAGGCAACTAGTGATAAGACTAGATCCCTCCCCCTCTCACCCCTGATGTGAGAGTGACAGGTTGTCAAAATCGAATCCGGCAACTAGAATGCATATATACCTGACACGCAGGGCTCACCTTCACTGACCCCTCAAGACTACCTGTAGACCAGACCAGAGGAAGACAAAGGAGACAACTAGAGAAGGCGTGGGACAATCCCGGTAACGTCGTTGATCTCCAGTCATTCACTGTTCATTCCCAGGAAAAGTGAGTTGGAACTCTGTTTTACCTTTTCGAATCTATGTATTGATTCTATGTATGCTGTGTGTGTTAACATTGTAGATTTGTACAAATGCTTAGCAACATGTATCAAACTGATGAATGATTATTCTGTGTAGGAGTTTGCTTGCCATCATATGGCAAAAGCTCTCTCCCAGTGGTTATGATTCTTGGTTAACTATATGATCACTGTTCTTTGTATTCACCCTGACTTTTGCCAGTAGGCAATTCTGTCTGTTAAGATAATAATTAAATGATTAATTTTGGTCAGGAAAACAGTATGCCTGTGCTAGGTTAAGAACTGCTACCCTGATTTATAAATACTGGTGATGGTTGGAATGATTTGTAGTGTATGACTTTAAGTCTACACCACAGGTGTACTTGGACTCGGTGTAGCCTAAGTCAGTGTGATTTAATTCATAAGAAACATGGAAGAGTTGTTTGACTGAAACTATGTAACATAGTATTACTGTCTCCTACCCTTTTGTAAGCTTAACTTAGTCTTTAAACAAAAGTGGAGAGTAATAGTTATAGCAGAAACTCTACCATAGAGAATACTTTGCTGGCTGAGTCTCACACCTGTGCTGAAAGTAAAACGGGGCAAATGTGTGCACTCGACAAACCAGCCATCAGATTCTCACATACAGACCAAGTTCTCTTTATCGCAGAACTGGGATCCTGGTCACCCTATCCTGGACAAGCGATCCTGGTCAGGCTATCCTGGACACGCTACACATTGCGGCCGGACCAGAAGCTGGGACTTCGCCCAACACCAGGGCGACACCAGACAACCAATCTACACCAGTGGGGCAGTCACCAACCACAGGAGAGATCAACTACCCTCTCCGAAGCAAAGCTAAGTTAGCTTACCACCTGGACTCGAACCCATCAGACCCTTGCCCTCACTTTATGATGACATAGGGAGAACCAGTCTATGAGTACCACTCTGGCTACAGTCACCGGGTGATTTGCAAGCGAAGTGGATGTATAATAACCATATACATTCAGTGTAACTTAGACTGAACCCCCCCCCCCCCCTCCCCCATATGCCAACTTAAGCTTGTGGCACTGAGTGCAAGCGAGTAAAATAGGAGTGAGGAAGGGTCCACTCATTGTGGTAGTCCATAAGAATTAAACCCTAGCCTATAGAACTGACCCGCCAATACTTACCTATGTGTAAACAATAAAAGTTGATGTGTGAAAGTGCACTTAACTTGTGTCAGTTCTCTGTTGTTCAATCAAATGTTGAATGTTTGAACTTCTCTCTTCAATTCTGTCTCTCGGAGCTACAAGTACTAATAAGAGTACAGGCCTAAGGAAAACTATCTCAGAGCCACTGTTCAGTATTTTACCCAGTCCCGGTATAAAATAAAAATTTCTTCGATGACTAGTACCGGAAAGTTGCTCCTTCCACCACTAGTAAGAGAGAGGGTGTAGGTGAAATGTTAAGGTAATTCTCATTGAGAAATTATCCCTAGAGGACCTACCTAACACTTACTCATCTCGTCACACACTGTCTCTTTTATTTACCTGTGTTCAGTTTCCAGTTTGTCACATCGGTTGTTTATCTCTTCACATTGTACTTTGACATGGCCTAGTTCCTCTTTAATTTCTCCAAGATCATTTCTTATTAGTGAAGTTTGTTGCTGAAGTTTTTGTTTTATGGCCTGCATAAGTCTGTTAAAGATGTCTTCATGTTCTGTCGTCAAAGTAGTCGCTGCCATCCTATCTTCTGACAAAATGTCTTGTCGGTCATGGTTGGGGCCAGGGTTTGTCTCAATGTCACCGCTAAGTAGGAGTCTGCTGAGCGAGAACACAGAATGCACGATACAAAAAGTAATAACAATGATTTGTACGTGCATGTCGGCCTGACACAAACCAGTGTCGCTGCACATCAAAGCTGTGTTAAACTCAGTTCCTTTCATATTCACATATTCCAACAACAAAACCCCATCCATGGACATCACCTTGGCTACATTTCTCATGAAACTGTGAATCAACGCTATGGTGATACAACATTGCACAAATATGACGATAACATCGGTCAAAGTTGCTTGGGATTTATGTGCGTCAGTGCTATCCAGATCAAGTCTCCACCTTATTTCGAATGACTTTTGACCTACCTTTCCGTCTGCCATCGAAAATGCCTATAGCGGCCCTCCATGTTAGCAGGTCCACCATTGTTGCTTCTCCAGTACTTGACTACTTATTGAACCAATTCATATACTATTGGAAAAACTGCGATAATCTATGATTCTGTCTTGACTGTAGACTAGGGAATCCATACGCTGACCAAGCATGTCGAGAAAACGAAAGCCCACACGTGGGCACACTCGGGTTTTGTTGAATAAGTGACGTAATTTTCGGTCATATATAAAGAGAACAAAAAAGACGTCATAAACAAGAAGCCGGATTTAGAACTGCAAACAAAGCCACAGTACGCAACAACAAACCACAAGGTCCCTCTTGCACAAGGTGCAGCCCAGTCAGCAGGGGTTAGGAGACGGTGCAGTCTCTGCAACGGCGGATGGGGATGAGGGACAATCTTCCATCGGCCAGACGGGCGGTGCTACCACGGTAACACGAGGCCAGTCCAGCCACCCCCGTAGAAAACAAACGTCTATGAACTGTCTCGACTCAAAGAGGATCATTCTAATCGTTCTTGAACTGCAGGCCGTGTCGCCGCCCGAGAACCGTGTGTGTCATCCGAGACTCCGCAGAACACACTCCCGAGCCGAAGCAACATCGGACGACGACCGCAAACGAGATGCGAACACAACTGGTGTCAGCACAGATCCCGCACTGTCCGTTGACACACGAAAGACCAATTCCGCCTCTCCAGAAGCCCAAGTCAATCACCCCCCTCAGTCTCCATCACTCCATGCACCATGAGACACCTCACAATCGCACTCCCTCTGGCCAACGATAGAAGCTAAGGCTGTAAACCAGCACTGAAGACGGAGCACCACACAGAAGCTGTTGACACGCCGCCATCTTTTTACTCCCGTTATATCCTAATGCTGCAATGAGAGAGAGAGAGAGAGAGAGTGTGTGTGTGTGTGTGTGTGTGTGTGTGTGTGTGTGTTGTTGTTGTTGTTCTGTTTAACGTCTGTTCACTAAAAGTGATATTAGACGATGGGAAAGGATGGGGGGAAAGGGGTGGGTAGAGTGGGAAGGAGTTGACTGCATGTTGTTTGATATGAACGTACGTGTGTATGTCGGTACTTGCATGGGTGTGTACAAGAGCTTAAGATACAATTACTGCATAGGGAAAATGGGTAAAAATGTTACACAATTACCAATCAATGAGGATCAAAGCTATGGACATATGAAAATCAGTGAGGATCTACCAAATATGAAAAAAAAATAACGCATTAATCCTTTAACATCGAATTAGCAAATAACACACTAAGAAAGCAACAGCCAACATGCATTTGCATGTCATAAAAAATATGTATATATACATATGTGAAATATGTTGTGCGCGCGCGTATGAGTGCGTGCATGCACGGGCATGCATGCCTGTGCGTGCGTGCGTGCGTGCGTTCTTGCATCCGTATTTGTGTACGTGCGTGTATGTGTATAAGTGTGTGTATGTGTGTGTGTGTGAGAGAGAGAGAGAGAGAGAGAGAGATATATATATATATACGCTGCGTGTGTGTGTGTGTGTGTGTGTGTGTGTGTGTGTGAGTGTGTGTGTGTGTGTGTGTGCATGCGTGCGTGTGTGCGTGCGTGTATGTGCGCGCGCGCGCGCGCGTGTGTGTGTTAAAAACAACATTACTATCACAAAAATGGGGGTTTGGGATGATGAAAACTGAGTCAATCACAGGAATATGTCAATAAAACACTCCGAAAAAATGCGGAGAAGTGAATATCTGTTCAAAACATTTTCAAGAGAAATGGATGACTCGGATAAAAACTGCCGTCCCACTCTCAGAGATACTAGTTCTTTGACTTTGGAGCAATGAACAAGTAAATGACTGATCGTTATTTCTCTTCCGCACATGCACTGGACATTTTTGCTGTATTTTGTGCGGAGTGCATTTAAACGAAACCTCTCATATAGATAACAAGTATTCTGAACATTTAAAGATTTATACAGATGGGTCTGTACTTGGGAACAGTAAAGTAGGAGCTGCCTTCGTTATACCAGCTTTAGAAATAGAGAAACGGTTTCACATATGTGAAAATGCTTCTATTTGTACTGCTGAATTAATTGCAGTATTGAAGGCCCTGAATTACATTTCTGATTTTCCGAAAAACATATTTCAGATTTTATTGTGTGTTGGTTCTAAATCGGTCTTACAGGCACTTAAATCTTTAAACCAAAAAATGCGATCGGAATTGATAATTGAAATTAAACACACTGTTCATCTTTTATCATTGAAAGGAACCAGCGTCACTTTCTGTTGGGTGCCTTCCCACTGTGGAATCGTTTCAAATGAATGGGCTGATCGAGCTGCAAGAAAAGGAGCAATCATGATGGTTCAGTTCCAGTTAAGATGCGGTTAGATTTACAAGAATGTTACGCATGTTTAGTAAACGCGTCATGTAAAATGTTTGACGAGAAACTTAAAAATCTAAAGTGTCACTACAGTCAGCACTGCAAAAATGCTAAGAACAGAGGAAATATTAAACCTCTTTTAGTGTTCTTGTCCGGAACTTATTCGAGGTCTGTTTCCAGCCTGATGTATAGGTGTGTGTGTGTGTGTGTGTGTGTGTGTGTGTGTGTGTGTGTGTGTGTGTGTGTGTTGTTGTTGTTGTTGTTGTTGTTGTTGCTGTTTTGTTTTACGTCTTTCCACATTACGTGATATTAGACCAAAAAAAAAAAGGGGGGGGGGAGGGTCGGGGTAAAAAAAGGTTAACACAATGAGGTAAAAGAATTAACTTATCTACAGCTATAACACAAAAGTAGATAATCCACTTAATCAAAGATTGAAAAACAAAAAACAAACAAACAAAAAACCCACAAAAAACCCCGAAACATGTAACTCTTCTTTCTCATCTCCCCACTGACTGTTATATATTACAAATATTTGCCAGCTGGACTTTTAGCTAAGTTCAAAAAGAAAAGATACGTTTCACTTGCTGACAGTGACAGGAAAACATTTTGACGTGGCTGTACAGACGTATTTGGAATGAATTTTTTCATTAAGTTACACAAAAGAATGTGATCAGTTGATATGCTATGACCACATATACAATGTATATTTTTGACATACTTTGTTTTTAAACAATCCAATTTCCATCTACAGATCAAGGAACTTATCTGTCGTCCACGATAAATGTTTTGATCGTACTTACTTAACATTTCATGAATACTTCCCATTTCATCGTGTAAAACACCCAGTTTCTCTTTCTATCAAATGAAAATGAGAAAATTGTACTTTTTCTGCCAAAGTATAGCACTCTTGCATTGACATAGAGAAGTTAAAAAAATGTGAATCTGATTATTGTTTTGCTCCTTTCTTTGCTAGAACATCAACCTTTTCATTATAGTATAACCCGCAGTGAAAGGGCACCCAAAGAAATGTTATTTCAGTGTCTCTGACTGAGAGGAAATGTACTAAATTCTTTATTTCAGTGATCATCTCAGGTCGAACTTTTAATCTAAAATTCTTCTAAAATGTGTGTGTGTGTGTGTGTGTGTGTGTGTGTGTGTGTGTGTGTGTGTGTGTGTGTTCATCAGTGGGGTGATGCCTGCGTGTTAATTAGAGTCCGTGGACATAAGTGTGCAAGCGTTGGTGTGTGAGTGTGTGTGTCAGTGAGTGAGTGAGTGAGTGTGTATGTGTGTGTGTGTGGTGTGTGTGTGTGTGTGTGTGTGTGTGTGTGGGATGTGTATGAGGGGGAGGAGTTGTTGTTCTGATTGTTATGTGTATGTGCGCGCGCGTGTGCGCGTGCAAATATGTGTTGTATTTGATGGTCTTGTTCTTGATCCTAAATCATCTTCTGAACATTCATGCACGCAGTCACTACAAACCCACACCCACACCCACCCACACACACACACACACACACACACACACACACACACACACACACACTCACCACACACATGCACACCCACACACACACACACACACACACACACACGCGCGCGCGCGCGCGCGCGCGCCACACACACAACACACACACACACACACACACACACACACACAACATACAAACGTGCGCATGTACATTCATTCGCTCCTACGCACATACATATACACGTGCGTGTTTGTGTACGTCCACACCGACACGTGTGTGCACACATACACGTATACACACGAACGTACAAATACATGCACACATGCGCATGCGTACATGCCCACAAACAAAAACACACACATATACACAGATATATGTACACATATATATGCAGATACGTGTGTGTGCGCTTCCACAAACCCACAATTTAGACACACACACACACACACACACACACACACACACACACACACACACACACACACACACACACATGAACGCGCACTTCTGCACACGCACACACACGAGCATACACATGAAGTCACACACACACACACACACACACACACACACACACACACACACACACACACACACACACACACATGCACACACGCGTGCACACACATACGCACGCGCACACAAATGCGCAAACATATGAACACACACACATGGGCCCACGCACAGACAGGGCCCATGCCCACACATCCATACACACGTGTACATTCACTACACACACATACCAAAAAAAAAAAAAAAAGAAAGAAAGAAAATGGTAGGTAGGCACTCAAGGTCTGACCAGCGTGTTGGGCTAATGCGTAGGCCAGACATCCGCAGAGGCGTAGCCGCGAGACCCTCTTCTTCAATTGTCTCATCTTAGTTGTTATATCATTTATCCATCAGCTTAAAATCATGCGTAGTATGATCTCAAAACCTAGCGGATGTGGGGTAGCGTATATGGACTAGTCCACACGCAGTGACGCCTCCTTGAAACTGAAACTGAAACTAGTGCCATCATCATCCAGCAAAAGGAGTTTCTCAAGGTCACCATCAGTGGCAGGTCCTGTCCTATACATTACTGTGTGCACTGTAACACTACCATAGGGTGATATCATTGTCAATGACGGGGCAGTCCTGTACTAAGAATACCATTCAGTTGTACATAATTACTCGTAAATCTAAAAGGTTGTGTTTGAAAACGGCTCTTCTGAATTTGGTTCCAGTCAGACAGTACAAGTAAAAGTTGACTGCGCTGTTGGAGTACAACAGGATCTGGACGGCTGCTCGGAAGACTACAGATTTTCCGCTCTGAATGGGGTCATACTCATCATGAAGAAATGCTATGAAACCATAGATGTGTGTTGGAGTGGTGAGGAGGAAAAAAGACATGTTCGTAACAACCAGGGTGACAGTCAATGAAGTGACTTTCTGTTGTCTGGAATCCTGTGTGGCTTGTTGCACAGGAAGACGGGTGCCTGTTCTGACAGATCTGACCAGTGTCCAGAGAAGAACGCTGTTGCTGATCACCAACAACACGAAAGGTACGAAACCACTTACAGCCATATGTATCCAGTGCCAGATCGTCTCATGAAACCATTGGTATATTTCAGATACAGCCGCATGAGAGCATGGCAGCGTTTTCTCGGATCCTATGTCAAATCCATAGAGATTGTGGCAGTTAATCAGAGAGATAACAATGATCATTATACTGGCAGTAACTCGCGACTTTCCCGTCGTCCACACAGCATTGACACGAAGTGGCCATACCACAGAAGCTGCTCTCAGCATGGTGAGTGCCACCAACATCCATGGAGATAAAGCTGATATTGTGTAAAACATCATGCTGGACACTTTACATTGCCAAGAACCGAGGTGATCAAACACGGGCACCATGAAATTTACGTGGAGCAAACGTTTCAGGGGATTCGTAATCAAGAACAGCAGATCAGAGCAGGCCAGAACTCCAAAGAAAGCGCCAGAAGTGGACGCTGGAAGACGAAGCATGATCAGAAGAATCATAAAACTTCCAAATATTCCACACATACAAACAATAGGTTCGCCTGTATTCAAGATCAGAGCGGCGATATCCTCAAATGGTTTTAAATGATCCCAAAACCAAGTACGGTTTGAGTTCCTCATAATTCTATTACCTGTGAATATTGCAGTATGAAAGTTGCCTGATTAAGTGTAACTACAGTGTTTGTTTGACATCTTAAGACTTATGGATAAATAGTAAAACTGTGAACACTGAAGGTCACCCAAATTTATTGAAGGTGTTGTGGATGCCAGCTGAAAGACTTACTAGATGTTAGTGATCTCATTCATTCAAATTAATGCAGTATGGTCAGTTTACATAATTATATATCATGAGGAAATATACATATCCCATGGTGAAGAGAGAGAGAGAGAGAGAGAGAGAGTAGTTTAACTATGAGATCAGTGTGCCGAGGTGTGTTACACTGCATTCATGTGATGGATTTGTCTTGTGTTGTGTTGTACAGTGTCGTGTCGTTACGTTGTGTTGTGTTGGGAATGATCTGTTTTGCTGTGTACAACAGCGCCATGTTGTGTGATATGTGTTGTGTACGTTTGTGTTGTCTTGTGTTGTGCTGTGTTGTAATGTGTCGTGTTGCGATGGGTTGTGGGACATTGTGATGTGCTAGGTACGTGGAACTGTGTAGGTCCCGTTGTGATCTGTCCTGTTGTGTTGCCTTGTGTTGCGTTATATCCTAATGCTACAATGTTTTGTGTTACGTTGCCTTGTGTTCTGTTGCGCTGTGCTTTGCAGCGTCGCCATTGTTTTGCTGTGTTGCTTTGTGTTACTGTATGAGTCTTGTTGTATATCTAAAAATTGATTCGCATTGTGTCACATAATTTTGCATTCTGTTGTATTGCATTTTCGTGTAATTATACTCTGTGTTGCGTTGTACTAGGATGTGTTACATTTTATCGTTTGAAGTATGTTACGTTGAACTTTTTGTGTTACATTGTGTTGTCTTCATTCGTCACGTTGGGCACCATCATGTTAAGTTGTGTTGTCCCGAGTTGTGTTACGATGGATTTTGTAATGTTACAATGTGTCGTCCAGGGCTGTGTTATGTTGGGTTTTGTAAATGTTGCACTGTTCTGTCCTGAGTTGTATTACGTTGGGTTTTATAATGTTGCACTGTGTCGTCCTGAGTTGTGTTACGTTAGCTTTTGTTGTGTTGCAGAGAGTTATCTTCAGTTGTATTGCCTTGGGTCTTGTCGTGTTACATTGTGTTGTCCTGAGTTGTGTTATATTTGGTTTTGCCGTGTTACGTTGTTTTGTCCTGAATGATGTTACGCTGGGTTTTTCCGTGTTACATTGTGTTGTCATGACTTGTTTGACGCTGGTTTTGTCGTGTTGGGTTACATTTTAAAGTCGTTTCTTAAAGCTTTTCTTATCGTTTAGTTTTCTGTTGCGTCGTGTTATGCTGTACTGTGGTACACTATCTAGCGTTGTCCTGCATGGTGTCTGTGTCCATGTTGTGTCGTGTCATGTTGAGATGCGGTACACTATTCAGCCTTGTCCTGCATGGTGTCTGATACGTAATGTTGTATTATAGTGTTTTGTGTGTCCATGTCTTTTCTGGCATTGTCTGCAGTCCTCCTGGACCAGATCCAGCTGGAACACTTTTCGGCTGCCTCTGCCATTGCCTTCAGGGTTCTGAAATCTTGAGCTGTTTCATGAGGTCATAGGCTGATGAGCCAACAAATCCTCTTGCTCCAACTTTTATGGCGAGGATCGGAGCCTGTTAGCCAGATTCCTTCAATCTGCTCACTAGACTGGCATACTTCTTAGTCTCATAGAGGTGCGCTCGCTCCATTCTTTAGCTTTCGAATGGCGTAGTATGTTCGATCAGCATCATTTTTTATGAACCTCAGTGGAGAACAATATCGGTCTCATACCGCTCTTCACGATGATTGCCGGAAGGTTCTGCCATTCTTGGACGTCTACGGCGAATTTCCAGTCATCTGTTCCATCCAGTAAACTCTGCTTCCATGCTCTTGAATATTACAGCTGTTCCAGACCATGATTTGTGGCCTCCTGCCGTGTAGAACTCTGTTGCTGGAGCTACTGGTGGCGTAGATCTTCCACCAGCAGTACTAACCGCATGTGCAATCTCCTTGAGCACTTGGTTGTACCTCCATGTGTACCTTCCCTGGGTGAGCGCTGCTCTGCATGAACTTAGGACATGTTCCACTGTATGTTTGCCCTGACAGTGGACACGTAGGATTATCTGATTCCCCCATGTGACCAGGTTAAAATTCGACGGCAGGAGTCCATACGCAGATCTGAGGATGAAGCTGACTCTAAGAAGTGCCATTGTCATATACCATTCCAGACGAGACTTCTTTGTAGTGCGTTTCCCACGTAGTCCACTGTCCTTGTTGGTTTTGCTGGACTGCCGTCTGGATTCTCTTGGCGTCCTCTTCTTTCTTCAGCTCCTCTATTACCATGTCTCGCTTTGCTTTCCCTTTTTGCTTTTGACCACCATTTCATTTCTGTTGATCCCAGCCCCTGTCTGTTGGTCTGTGTGTGGCCTGTTATTTCCTTGATCTTGAGGTCTTCTTTGCCACGTCTGCTGCCTCCCGAACCTTCCATTTTCTGCCAATCTTTACCTGTGGCCGGACTGATCTCGCAACGTTGTCTTCGGAGTCCTCAACCATGGTTAGTAACCTTGCTTTACCCACTTTGGATTCGTCGAAGATGGATTTTACAGGAAGCTTCAGCTTTGCTTGGCGGCAATAGAGTGCAACGTCAGTGACACCTGGTGGTACACCTAGCTATTTCCGTGTATACTTGTTGATTTTGGCCTCCATTGATTCCACAGTGCTCGTGCTGATATCGTATATCAGAAGAGACCACATAAGCTTCGGGATCAGCATGAACTGCAAACACCAGACCTTGTACTTGCCAGGAAGCCCACACTGGTCTATTATCTGCAGGCTTTCTTCTGCCGTTTGCTTGGTTTCCCCTCTCCTCTTTGTGTCTTTGTGTCAAAGAGTCATCATACCACCTCCCAAGGCTCTTGACTGGTTCTTCTGTTACAGTTGGAATGGCTTTGTTGGCTGTGGTGATCTTGACTGTTCTGCTATTTTTTTTCCGTTCCGCAGGGAGACGCTTCGTGATTCTTTGGCTTGAAATTCATCCTGGATGTAGCAATAAATTGGTCTGACTGTCTCAGTATTTTGCGTGTTTTGTCGTCCTTGGTAGAAACCACTATTGCATCATCCATGAAGGCCTTTAGAGGGAGCATTTGGTATCCATTACCGAGATTTCCCCTTTAGAACTTTTTGATTTATGAATTTTTATCCCATAGTTCAACAGGAAGTTTTGTTTCATTATGTTTAATTATTTTATTGTATCGTTCTCTTTTCTTAACTTACCATTTGCTCCATAATTTCCCTTCATCATTCACCTCATTCATAAAACCTTTTTTTTGTTTTTGTGTTTGTTTATTTGTTTAGTTTTTGTCGTTGAGTAGATATGTCAGGTACAGTGTACAGGGACAAGTTTGGAACAGTCTTTTGGGATGTCTCTTTGTCCTGTGTACTCTGTGTGGTCATGTCGGCCAGGCGATTCCGTGTCATAAGCAGCCTTCGTTTGGAGTGATGGGCGAGTATTTATTCCATCATGGCAACAAGAGCTACCCTATCTGTTCGTTATTTGTTGTTTACTCTTCGTGCGATATTTCCTTTGTGCCAACCAAACCGAGGTCATCTGTATTTGTTACTGTTTGTCCGCATGTTTCGTTGACTCTATTCAAGATCGAAAAGGTCGTGCCAGTCTTGAATGAATGCTCATTTGTGTTTGTTTGTTTCTCCGGTTGTCGTTGCCGTGTAGGTGTGTCCGGTACATGGTCTATGGGCAAGCGTGTAACATCATTTTGGGGGGAAGTCTGTTTGTTCTGTGTACTCGGTGTTATCATTTCTGCTAGGCGATTCTGTGTCATTAGCAGCATTCCTTTGGAGTCCTGGGCGTGTATTTCCTGTGAGCAAGTTTTATTTCACTTGTTCGTCATTTACCATTTACTGTTCCCTACTGCATCGGGTTGTATCGTGTTGTGCTGAACTGTGTTGTATTGTACTGTGTTGCATTCTGTTGTTGCATTGTGTTCTATTCTACTGCATTGTGGTGTGCTTCACAGTGTTGCATTGTGTTGTGTTGCATAGTGTTGAACTGTGTTGGGTTTCATAGTGTTGTATAGTGTTATGCTTCATAGTGTTGTGTTGTGTTGTGTTGTACTCCACAGTGTTGTATTGTGTTATGCTGCATTGCGTTGTATCGTGTTATGCTTCATAGTGTTGTGTTGTGTTGTGCTGCTTAGTGTTGAATTGCGTTGTGCTGCATAGTGTTGTATAGTGTTGTGCTTCATTGTGTTGTATAGTGTTGTGCTTCATAGTGTTGTATTGTGTTGTGCTTCATAGTGTTATATTGTGTTGTGCTGCAGAGTGTTGAATTGCGCCCACTTCATATTGTTGTATAGTGTTATGCTTCAAAGTGTTGTATAGTGTTATGCTTCATAGTGTTAAATTGTGTTATGCTTCATAGTGTTGTATTGTGTTATGCTTCATAGTGTTGTATAGTGTTATGCTTCATAGTGTTGAATTGTGTTTTGTGCTTCATAGTGTTGTATTGTGTTATGCTTCATAGTGTTGTATAGTTTTGTGCTTCATAGTGTTGTGTTGTGCTTCATAGTGTTGTATTGTGTTGTGCTTCATAGTGTTGTATTGTGTTATGCTTCATAGTGTTGTATTGTGTTGTGCTTCATAGTGTTGTATAGTGTTATGCTTCATAGTGTTGTATTGTGTTATGCTTCATAGTATTGTATTGTGTTGTGCTTCATAGTGTTATATTGTGTTGTGCTTCATAGTATTGTATTGCGTTGTGCCCCAAAGTGTTATGTGGTGTTGTACTGCTTTGTGTTGTATTGTGTTCTGCTGCATTGTGTTGCTTTGTCTGCATTGTTTTGTGATAGGTTACATTGTGTTGTGTTGTGCTGCATTGCTTTGTGCTGCATTGTGTTCTGTTGTGTTGTGTCAGGCTACACTGTGTTGTGTTGTGTTGTGCTGTGCTGCTTTATGTTGTGCTGCATCTCGTTGTGTTGTGCTGCATTGTGTTGTGTTGTGCTGCATTGTGTTGTGTTGTGCTGCATTGTGTTGTGTTGCATTGTATTGTGTTATTGTGCATTGTGTTGTGTTGAGCTGTGCTACTTTATGTTGTGTTGCATTGCGTTGTGTTGTCATACAAGAGTCACCGTACGTATTCATATGTAAAGAAAGACATCCATGCCTCCCACACACAATACCACATCTGACTACTCTCTTTCAGTATAACAGAACACAATTTCAAATTTTCCCCACGGTAATTTGTTTTTCTTTCTAATCACGCCTCACTTCTTTTGGCACAAGGGGAATGAATATTTCTTTTTCTGTCCCTCTGTTCCAGTATGTTATTCAACAGGACGTGCCTTCTATACAAAGTGTTCATACTGTTTTCGCAACAACAAAAAATGTCTAGTTCACACTGACCTCAATTCATTCACCCATTTCACAAACTTCTTTTTTCAGGTCACACAGACGGCCGATTTGTCTTACATAACCAACAAACCATTCTGGGTTCACAGACCCCAATTCTCTTTCAGTTTTCCAACGGGGAAAATCACCAATCTTTCAGTCAACAAAAATGATACATTCTTCCCGTGAGAACAACCATCTCATCAATCGCATCAGAAAGACAAGGCACTCTATCAGTAATCTAAATCAATAACTTACTTGACGATCGATCGCAGGATCCACATCTTGCCTATCGGATGTGTGAACGGGTAGAAATTGGAAATGATTCCGATCACGATCAAAACGATCGAAATTCGACATCGCAATGAAAAGCATGTATTGCAAATCATCAGATATGTTCACACGTCCCATACTCACCTTAGGATCAATAATATATGAGCCTACACAAAAATCTCTCTCTCTCACATGCTTCTTCGTCTTCTTCTCCTCTTAACTAAGCTCTCTCATTTTTCCTGACTGTCTCTATCTCATCTTAGCTATTAATAAGCAAGTAGGATAACTTTTGCTCCCACGATAAAACAACACGCCCATAACTCCAAAGGAATGCTGCTTACGACATCGAATCGCCTAGGGTATATGACAGCACAGAGCACACAGAACAAACAAGGAAACATCCCGAAAAAAGGATGTTCCAAGCTTGCCTGTATACCCTGTACCGGACACATCTATACAGCAATAACAACTGGAAATATGAGCAAATACAAATTAACGTTTATTCAAGACTGGCACAGCCATTTCGATCTTGAGTATAGTCAGCCACGTATATGGACAAACAGAAACAAAAATATGCAATTTCGATTTTATTGAAATGAAAGTGAATACGAAATGAGACAGGGAACAGTAAACAGTAAATGATAAACAAGTAGGGCAACTTTTGCTCCCACGATAAAACAAATATACGCCCATGACTCCGAAGGAATGCTGCTTACGACACCGAATCGCTTGGTAGATATGACAGCACAGAGCACACAGAACAAACAAGGAAACATCCCGAAAAAAGGATATTCCAAGCTTGCCTATATACCCCGTACCGGATACATCTACACAGCAATAACAACTGGAGAAATAAACAAATACAAATTAACGTTTATTCAAGACTGGCACAGCCTTTTCGATCTTGAATATAGTCAGACAAGTACACTGACGAACAGAAACAAATATAGGATACCTTGATTTGAGTGGGAGCAAAAGTTACCCCACTTTTTTTTTTTTTTTTTTTTTTTTTGCTGTCCCAACCTCTGAGCCACCTCAGTGGCAGTGCACCCACGCCGCTCATTCCGACACCCCGTCCACAGCCACAGCACGGTCGGCCCCGCCGCAGCCCCGGCACCGGAAATCCACAGGGAGCAGTCAATGTCAAGTCGGCAAGAGGCAACCCACCAGAGGAGACACTGCACTGCTGCCGAGTCACTTCGGTGGTGTTCAGTAGCGCCTGTTCTGATCTAACATATGCAGGACACCACCTACTAAGCCCCCTACTGACGACAATAATTGCTTAGTCGCGGAGCCGGCGTGAGCGAGCTCTCCCTCCGGAGGGCGCCACCACGTCCGTCCAACGACAGCCCCCACGGACTCGCCGATACCGGTGACCCTGACTGAACTAAACCAAGGCCACAGATGTAGAGAGGACACCGAAATTGAGGTCACCATGAGAACAGGGCATGAAGGGCCACAGAATTTGAGACTTTTTTTTAATGCTGATGGATGAGAATCAGGATGATTAAGATGATGCTACGGATTTCCATTTCGGTCTGAGACTCCATGACAGGGCTGTACTCTACGCTTCCTTTCATAATATATCCCGGCGTCAACCAGGCCCGAGAGATACAGGCACCTGCAGTGTTGGTCAGGAAATTTGAGCAACACTCTCAGAAACGCATCCATTAAGTGGATGAAACTCGACTGTGTGGTCCCAGTCTTCCCAACTGAGTCCGCAGCAAACTCAACTCTGGGTAGGAGCCGGTCGGGGCAGAAAAACCCACATGACTCTGTTGGGATTCGAACCCACGACCTCCCAGCCGGGAGTCCGCGACGCTAACCACTTCGCCACGGCGGCTGGTCACTTGTTTATTATTTGCAGTTTACTGCATTGCGTTGTGTTGTGTTGCGTTGCGTTGCGTTGCGTTGCGTTGCGTTGTGCTGCGTTGCATTGTGTTGTGTGTGCTGCATTGTGTTGACATGCATTGTAATGTTTTGTGTTGTGTGTGCTGCATTGTGTTGTGTGTGCTGCATTGTGTTGTTGACATGCATTGTAATGTTTTGTGTTGTGTGTGCTGCACTGTGTTGACATGCGCTGTGATGTTGTGTGTTGTGTGTGCTGCATTGTGTTGTGTGTGCTGCATTGTGTTGTGTGTGCTGCATTGTGTTGACATGCATTGTGATGTTTTGTGTTGTGTGTGCTGCATTGTGTGTTGACATGCATTGTAATGTTTTGTGTTGTGTGTGCTGCATTTTGTTGTGTGTGCTGCATTGTGTTGTGTGTGCTGCATTGTGTTGTGTGTGTGCTGCATTGTGTTGTGTGGCTGCATTGTGTTGTGTGTGCTGCATTGTGTTGTGTGTGCTGCATTGTGTTGACTTGCATTGTGATGTCTACATGCATTGTGCTGCATTGTGCTGTGTGTGCTGCATTGTGTTGACATAAACGGTGATGCATTGTGTTGTGTGTGCTGCATTGTGTTGTGTGTGCTGCATTGTGTTGACTTGCATTGTGATGTCTACATGCATTGTGCTGCATTGTGCTGTGTGTGCTGCATTGTGCTGACATAAACTGTGCTGCATTGTGCTGTGTGTGCTGCATTGTGTTGACATAAACTGTGATGCATTGTGATGTGTGTGCTATATTGTGTTGACATAAACTGTGATGCATTGTGATGTGTGTGCTGCATTCTGATGACATGCATTGTGGTGCGTTGTGTTGTGTGTGCTGCATTGTGTCGATTGTGATGCATTGTGTTGACATGCAATGTGTTGACATGCATTGTGTTGCATTGTGTTAACATGCATTGTGTTGACATGCATTGTGTTGCATTGTGTTGACATTCATTGTGCTGCATTGTGTTGACATGCATTGTGTTGTTTATGATGCATTGTGTTTTGTATGCTACATTGTACTGCATTGTGTTGACATGCATTGTATTACGTTGTGTCGTGTGTGCTGCATTGTGTTGACATGCATTGTATTACGTTGTGTCGTGTGTGCTGCATTGTGTTGACATGCATTGTGTTAAATTGTACCGTATGTGTTGCATTGTGTTGACATGCATTGTATTACGTTGTGTCGTGTGTGCTGCATTGTGTTGACATGCATTGTGTTACATTGTGCCGTATGTGTTGCATTGTGTTGACATGCATTGTATTACGTTGTGTCGGGTGTGCTGCATTGTGTTGACATGCATTGTGTCATATTGTATCGTGTGTGGCGCATTGTGTTGACACGGATTGTGTTACATTGTGTCGTGTGTGCTGCATTGTGTTGACATGGATTGTGTTACATTGTGTCGTGTGTGCTGCATTGTGTTGACATGCAGTGTGCTGCATTGTGTCGTGTGTGCTGCATTGTGTTGACATGCATTGTGTTACATTGTGTCGTGTGTGCTGCATTGTGTTGATATGCATTGTGATGGATTGTGTTCGCATGCATGGTGTTGCATTGTGTTGCATTGTATTGACATGGGTTGTGCTGCATTGTTTTGTGCGTGCTGCATTGTGTTGACATGCATTGTGCTGCATTGTGTTGACATACATTGTGCTGCATTGTGTTGACATGCATTGTGCTGAATTGTGTTGACATGCATTGTGCTGCATTGTGTTGACATGCATTGTGATGCATTGTGTTGACATACATTGTGCTGCATTGTGTTGACATACATTGTGCTGCATTGTGTTGACATACATTGTGCTGCATTGTGTTGACATACATTGTGCTGCAATGTGTTGACATGCATTGTGTCATATTGTATCGTGTGTGGCGCATTGTGTTGACACGGATTGTGTTACATTGTGTCGTGTGTGCTGCATTGTGTTGACATGGATTGTGTTACATTGTGTCGTGTGTGCTGCATTGTGTTGACATGCAGTGTGCTGCATTGTGTCGTGTGTGCTGCATTGTGTTGACATGCATTGTGTTACATTGTGTCGTGTGTGCTGCATTGTGTTGATATGCATTGTGATGGATTGTGTTCGCATGCATGGTGTTGCATTGTGTTGCATTGTATTGACATGGGTTGTGCTGCATTGTTTTGTGCGTGCTGCATTGTGTTGACATGCATTGTGCTGCATTGTGTTGACATACATTGTGCTGCATTGTGTTGACATGCATTGTGCTGAATTGTGTTGACATGCATTGTGCTGCATTGTGTTGACATGCATTGTGATGCATTGTGTTGACATACATTGTGCTGCATTGTGTTGACATACATTGTGCTGCATTGTGTTGACATACATTGTGCTGCATTGTGTTGACATACATTGTGCTGCAATGTGTTGACATGCATTGTGCTGCATTGTGTTGACATGCATTGTGCTGCATTGTGTTGACATGGGTTGTGCTGCTTTGTGTTGTGTGTGCTGCATTGTGTTGACATGCATTGTGCTGCATTGTGTTGACATGCATTGTGTTGACATGCATTGTGCTGCATTGTGTTGACATGCATTGTGTTGACATGCATTGTGCTGCATTGTGTTGACATGCATTGTGTTGCATTGTGTTGACATGGATTGTGCTGCATTGTGTTGACATGCATTGTGATGGATCGTGCTGTGTAGTGCTACCCTGAGTTTGTCTGCTGTGTTGTGTCATATACAATGTGTTGTGGTTTATTACATTTTCTTGTGTTTCATACATCATGCTATGGCGTATTATGTTTTGTTGTCTTATATACATTATGCTGTGATGTTTTACGTTTTGCTGTGCTATATACATTATGCTGTGATGTTTTACGTCTTGTTATGTTATATAACATTATGCTGTGTTCTTTTACGTTTTGTTACGCAATTTACATTATGCTGTGGCGTGTTACGTTTTGTTGTGTAATATACATTATGTTGTGGCGTATTACGTTTTGTTGTGTAATATACATTGTACTGTGGCGTATTACGTTTTGTTGTGAAACAAACATTATGTTGTGGCGTAATATGTATTGTTATGTAATATACATTATGTTGTGGCGTATTACGTTTTGTTGTGTAATATACATTATGTTGTGGCGTATTACGTTTTATTGTGTGATATGCAATATGTTGTGGCGTATTACGTTTTGTTGTGTAATATACATTATGTTGTGGCGTATTACGTTTTGTTGTGTAATATACATTATGTTGTGGCGTATAACGTTTTGTTGTGTAATATACATTATGATGTAGCGTATTACGTTTTGTTTTATTGTGATACGTTGTGTTGCACTGCACTGTGTCGCGCTGCAATGCCGCTTTCCCGGTCGCAGTGTGCTGTGTTATGTTGTGGTTTACATTGTTCGACTGTGCTGTTTTGTGTTACATTGTTTGGTGTCATGCTGTAACGCATCATTGTATTTGTAGGCGTTGTATTGTGTTATTCTGCCCTGTGTTACATTTTGGTGTCCTGAGTAGTAGATGTCGTGTAGGGTTGTGTGATATTGCGTCATATATTTTCACGCCATGTCGTGGTATGTTATGTGGTGTTATGTTGTGTCGTGTCATGTTGTGTTGTGGTACGGTTAATACCGTTATCCTGTGTTGTATTACGTTGTGTGATGTAGTGCTACATGCCGTGTCATGTTCCGTCGTGTTACATTGTGTTGTTATATTGTGTTGTTATATTGTGTTTTTACATTGTGTTGTTATATTGTGTTTTCTGCTGCCCTGTGGTTGATTATGCCACGTTCTGTTGTCTTGTGGTAGATTATGCCACGTTCTGTTGTCTTGTGGTAGATTATGCCACGTTCTGTTGTCTTGTGGTAGATTATGCCACGTTCTGTTGTCTTGTTGTAGATTATGCCACGTTCTGTTGTCTTGTGGTAGATTATGCCACGTTCTGTTGTCTTGTGGTAGATTATGCCACGTTCTGTTGTCTTGTTGTAGATTATGCCATGTTCTGTTGTCTTGTGGTAGATTATGCCACGTTCTGTTGTCTTGTGGTAGATTATGCCACGTTCTGTTGTCTTGTTGTAGATTATGCCACGTTCTGTTGTCTTGTGGTAGATTATGCCATGTTCTGTTGCCTTGTGGTAGATTATGCCACGTTCTGCTGCCTTGTGGTAGATTATGCCACGTTCTGTTGTCTTGTGGTAGATTATGCCACGTTCTGTTGTCTTGTGGTAGATTATGCCACGTTCTGTTGTCTTGTGGTAGATTATGCCACGTTCTGTTGCCTTGTGGTAGATTATGCCACGTTCTGTTGTCTTGTGGTAGATTATGCCACGTTCTGTTGCCTTGTGGTAGATTATGCCACGTTCTGCTGCCTTGTGGTAGATTATGCCACGTTCTGTTGCCTTGTGGTAGATTATGCCACGTTCTGTTGTCTTGTGGTAGATTATGCCACGTTCTGTTGTCTTGTTGTAGATTATGCCACGTTCTGTTGCCTTGTGGTAGATTATGCCACGTTCTGCTGCCTTGTGGTAGATTATGCCACGTTCTGTTGTCTTGTGGTAGATTATGCCACGTTCTGTTGTCTTGTGGTAGATTATGCCACGTTCTGCTGCCTTGTGGTAGATTATGCCACGTTCTGTTGTCTTGTGGTAGATTATGCCACGTTCTGTTGTCTTGTGGTAGATTATGCCACGTTCTGTTGTCTTGTGGTAGATTATGCCACGTTCTGTTGTCTTGTGGTAGATTATGCCACGTTCTGCTGCCTTGTGGTAGATTATGCCACGTTTCTGTTGTCTTGTTGTAGATTATGCCACGTTCTGTTGTCTTGTGGTAGATTATGCCACGTTCTGCTGCCTTGTGGTAGATTATGCCACGTTCTGTTGTCTTGTGGTAGATTATGCCACGTTCTGTTGTCTTGTGGTAGATTATGCCACGTTCTGTTGTCTTGTGGTAGATTATGCCACGTTCTGTTGTTCTTGTGGTAGATTATGCCACGTTCTGCTGCCTTGTGGTAGATTATGCCACGTTCTGCTGCCTTGTGGTAGATTATGCCAGTTCTGCTGCCTTGTGGTAGATTATGCCACGTTCTGTTGTCTTGTGGTAGATTATGCCATGTTCTGTTGCCTTGTGGTAGATTATGCCACGTTCTGTTGTCTTGTGGTAGATTATGCCACGTTCTGTTGTCTTGTGGTAGATTATGCCACGTTCTGTTGTCTTGTGGTAGATTATGCCACGTTCTGTTGTCTTGTGGTAGATTATGCCACGTTCTGTTGTCTTGTGGTAGATTATGCCACGTTCTGTTGTCTTGTGGTAGATTATGCCACGTTCTGTTGTCTTGTGGTAGATTATGCCACGTTCTGTTGCCTTGTGGTAGATTATGCCACGTTCTGTTGCCTTGTTGCATGTGTTTCCACGTTTTAGTTTGCTGTAATGTCGTGTCGTGTCATGTCGTGTCGTGCTGTGGGTTCTATGCTGTGTGCTGTACTGTGCTGTGCCTTACTGTGCTGTGCTATGCTGAATCTTTGTTCCCCCCACAGACACACGCATGTGCTCACAATTTGGCGCTTTAACACTGTGACATTTTCAGCTATTGGGTTTAATCAGAACAGAACTAACTTGGGTCATCGGAAAACGAGAAATTCAGTCGGATGCCTGTCGTGTGCCGGTCAGAAGCTGGAATCGTAGCCATTAGTAAAGACGGTAGTAAAAAGAAGATGCTGCCTATTAAATGTTAGTCGTGATGTCACTGGACGATGTTGATACTGGAAGATATCAATAAAAGACTGCCAGTAAGTCATGTGATCACACTGCACGGCATGACAGCAAAGCGACCATCACTCATGCAACAGCGTGCACCAGGCAAACGTTGCACTTGATATAGACGGTAGCCAACAGTTGTTCAGATACATTTGTAGGCTTTAACTATTGATTACAATGAATCTCTCTTCTCTCTCTCTCTCTCTCTCTCTCTCTCTCTCTCTCTCTCTCTCTCTTGTGTGTGTGTGTGTGTGTGTGTGTGTGTGTGTGTGTGTGTGTGTGTGTATACCCGCATGATTGCATTCATTCGTGCGTATGTTCGAGTGTTCGCGTGTGTGTGCGTGCGAGCGTGCGTGCGTGCGCGTGCATGCGTATGTGCGTGCGTGCGCGTGCATGCGTATGTGCGTGCGTGCTTGTGAGTGTATGTGTGAGTGTGTGTGTGTGTGTGTGTGTGTGTGTGTAGTGTGTGTGTGTGTGTGTGTTGTGTGTGTGTGTGTGTGTGTGTGTGTGTGTGTGGTGTTGGTGTGTGTGTGTGTGTGTGTGTGGTGTGTGTGTGTGTGTGTGTGTGTGTGTTGATGGAGACATTCGTTCAAAGAAATTGTTTGCGCGATTGCCGATAACGCCTGTCAGTTATGTCATGAAATGATGACACAAAATAGTAGGAAAAACTTGTCTGTACCCGCACATAAATCAAGGGGAGAGAGGAGAGAGAGAGAGAGAGAGAGAGAGGAGAGAGAGAGAGAGAGACAGAGAGAGAGAGGAGAGAGACAGAGACAGAGACAGTGAGAGAGAGAGTCGTGGTCGAAAGTCAAAAGTGAACAATACACATCGAACGTCATTTAAAGCGGTCTGAAAACGTACTTTAGAATGTACCCTTTCATATTCCTTGCCATAGAAGAATTAGGCAATAAGTAAGCCACAAGTACAAGACAAGTGCTTCCAAAAATACATTCTCAATGTATGAAGTGTGGAAAATGTTTGGGGTTTTTTTCCATAAATTGCACCGAACTGTGTTGAAAGCATGTGCACAACCATAGGTTGTTTCATGGAAAACAATGTGGGAATATTCTCTTCACTGATCAGTCAAGTGAAATATTTTGATGCTCTTGAATACAATCAGACGATGAAATAATAATTACAAAAAGTAAATATTGTTCATGATTATACAAGGCGCATATTTCTACCTAAACACGCAGACCCAAGTACTACTTGAAATGAACCTCATTTAACTCCACAATCTATGGTTGTATCTCAGAACTTCACGTTATCCACCTTTCATGTTTTAACATCGGTCTTGGAAAGCAAATTAATTCAAAAGGAAAACAAGAGCAGCCCAAATATTCAACCGTTATTCAAACGTATGCATTGCAAAGATTTTATGAAAATACAAGAACAAGGGGGCTGAGTGAGAAGGAGTTGGGGCTGGGGGTGAGGGAAATGAGAGAGCTCACTAGCATTGGGGACTCGCTCAAATCACCCTTCTGTTGTCGCATTGAAAGGAATGATTTGGACAGAGATCTGAACGGAATCATTTACAGGTGCATAAAAGAATCACAGATGACCCTCTGCGTGTGTGAATGAGTAGCTGTGAATTAATTAACATGTGAATTAAAATGTGTGAGACTGTGCGTTTCCTCTCTGTGAGTAGGGGAGTGAAGAGGAGTAAGTGGGTGGGTTGATGATGTGATGAGTTTGAGGGGGGTTCCTGTCTTCTTTCGTCTCATTCATTCATAGTTGTAGTTGCTCTATTTGTTTTTGATTGTGTTCCTAAAGGGAGTATGGTGTATATTTCAGACGTTATGTTTGGATGTTGTGCATACAACTGTGAAACTTTGAGCAATATTTAATTATTCATAATATTAGAAATGTTGATCACTCATTTTACACGTTTCTGATGTTCTGTTCATCCTTACTTTTGTGACAACTACTGCACTTGACGCAGTTTCTTTTCTTGAGAATGATAACACTGTCCTTTTATCTCCTAATTTGTTTTTGTGGGATAAAATAGTATGTCATTGACACTGAAGTCTATCTTGAAACCAACCTGGTGTATCGTCTGTCCAGAGCAGATCTCTGTCCCCTGTTTGGGACTCAGCAGCGAAATACGGCTGGCGTGATGGAGTCTTTTCTATTTATAGAATGCAGAGAAAGCATTATAATTATATAGTATCTTGCCACCAAAGTACAACCTTAAGCACCCACATCCTCCCAGCGTAGCCAGAGAATGGTAAAAACTGGAAAGGAGAAGAAAGGACAATGCAGAAATAAGTTATTCCAAACATGAAATCAGTTCGTGTAGGTAATAATATAAAAGCGCGTCTTTGAATCTGTGTCTGAGGATAGCTCTTTGAGCTGTGCCAGGGGATACTTCTTTAAGACTGTGAATGGATACATCTTGAGTGTGGGCCTGAGGATGCATCAAAGGGAGATAAATAGGTGCCAAGAGTCAGAGTGGTCAGCTCAACTTCTCAATTAACCAATGCTTACAGCAGCTGATAACTGCGCAGGACAACCTTCATAGGAATCACAGAAAAGATGCAATTCTCCATTGATGTAGCAAACAATTGCGTGTTGTACAATCAAGCGGGGGTGGCATTAGAACGATCACTTGCTAAATTTGTTTTAGACTTGCATGAGGAGAAGATATATTGGAAATGGAAAAAAAGTAAAATGAAATACAAAAGACGTGTGTGTGTGTGTGTGTGTGTGTGTGTGTGTGTGTGTGTGTGTGTGTGTGTGTGTGTGTGTGTGTGTGGAGGAGGGGGGTTACAATGTAAATACGAACTTTTCCCCTGCGCTATCCACGTCATTCCAACAAACACAAGGGCCAGTGAAGAGCCGTGAAAAGTGCCACGATGCTTCCTCAAAAGATACAAACGGGCAAAACGAAATGAAGCCAGTGGCAGAAGAAAACCTGCTGACAGACCAGCGTGGCCTCCCTGACAAGTGCAGTGGCTGTACTGTGAACAACAATCACTGTCGACGATGAAAATACTGTTGCAGTTAGGGTTGATGAATATGTCTTCATCATGGATGAATACGTTGTATTGGTTGCGACTTATATAGTACGAGAAGGAGGCCCACTATATGAAGGACTGGGTTTAAAGGACTGTATAATGATGTTAGAAGTAAATGTACAATCTGTTCAGGATGAAAATGTGTATATGATGGTATGGGGAGATTTAAGCCCTATAAGAGGTTGTGAACAAATAGCTGTTGAGATAACGGACAAAATATTATATATCTGGGTTTGGGATGAATGGAAAAGACGGTGTGAACTTGCCTTGCTCTAGGGCAGTTTCTATTAATAGTTTTGGAAAATCCAGGTTGGACCATTGCTTTTCATTCGATCTTTTAATTTTCAATAGATTCTGCTATGGTGGCCATAAAGGATTGTTTTCCTTTGTTTGACTCTAGGGATGCAGGGTCATTGATTATGTTACTGTTTCTGAACGTTTCGTCAATAAATGCATTATGTGTGTTGGACTCAGGTTATTCTCCTGGCAGTCGAAATGAAATTGAAAACATGTGTTAGGCATGAAAGACGATGTTCCATCAGAGAAAGAAGAACGGGTCGTGTGGTCCTAAAAATATGTGGAATGCTACAAAGGTTAATTTGAAAGTGACAACTTCGAAGAATGCCTACAAAACGCCTTAGATATGTTACATATTGATATCAACGACTCTGTTGATGTATTGTCACGGGCATTCTGTGGAGTTGCTGTTTGCGTGGTTCGGCTGGTTGGTAATTGTTACGGATGGAAGTGCGTGTGTGTGGCAGTCTGACTCACTCAGAATTATGGATGCATGCACGACTTTTTCTAATTCACATACACACACCCACTCATCCGAACATGGACAACCAGGCAACAAAATAACTTTTTTTATGCCGCCCGAGCCATCAAACAAAACACACAATTAAACATAGGTTGGTACACCCACCATTAGGTGTACATATACAACAAATTAATACAATCTTAATTATCAAATGCCGGGTCCAGCGCTGATGACGACGGCAGCGACGAGGCAAGTCCGACACAGTCTCTTCCAAGCTGTGGTTCTCAATGAAGAAGGAGGGAAAGAAAAACTAACACGTTCGTGGCGTCTCTGTCAGCAACACGGTGACAGTCTCAACTACGAGCTGTGGCTCAAACACCTAAGAGCTGTGGCTCAACACCAACCAAGAGCTGTGGCACACACACCACCTGTGGCTCAACACCAACCAAGAGCTGTGGCACACACACCACACACACACACACAGCGACGGCCTCGGACGCAGGTCGCTGGCACAAAAGGGGCGACGTCCTGGCTCACCAGCAGCGACGTCTCCAACCCACTGGCCCAACAGTGGTCGGTCACGGGCGCAGTGGCAGGTAGGGCAATTGTCGGCGCTCAGGCCGGCCTCTCAACACCAGCAGCACACAGGTGGAGAACGGGGCGTCAACACAGCTATGGCCCCGGCCCTAACCCGGTAGCAGCCAGTCCCCGTCAGTCCAGGGAACACTATCAATCTGGGGGCAACTGATTAACTACCTTGATTATCATGGCCACTATTCATTGCAATCACAACTATCTTCATATTCATTAGCCACATTATATTTCACTAGAATTTGAGCCACATATCAGCATATTCGTTCACATTCATTAGCCACATCATATTTCACTAGAACTTGAGCCATACATCAGCATATTCGTTCATTACAATATTCTTTTTTTTTCCGGAATCATAACATTACAACATTCCCTTTTTCGGAATCATTACACTACAACATTCCCTTTTCCGGAATCATAACATTGCACAGGAAAGGATTTCCATATAAACATTTCAGACTCTAGTTTTCCAAATTGGGGAAAGGGTTTCCACATAAACCTTTCATAATCTGGGAAAAGGATTTCCATCTGGATCCTCTTCAATAAACCATGAATACAATTCATTACACACAGATTAATTGATGATTATTTTTTCAAACTATAAATGTCTTTCGTTAATTCAGGAAATGTTCATTTCTTTTGTTGTAACACAAGAACGCTCACTTCACTTCAGTTCATCAGCTTCAGTATATGCGAGGGAAAGATTTCCACCACACTTTTGTTTAACAACACATATATTGATACCCATGTAAACACATCACACATCAGAATGAAAAACAAAAGTCTATGTCGCTCACTCTGGGAGCTTACTATCCATAGCATCAAAACTCTCCATCTTCTTGCAAACCATATTAGAATAGACACTTTTTCTTCATCATGGAGCTCATAGCCAGTTAAGTCACAAAATAAACAAAATCTTTTTTCTTCTTTCTGACGACCACTTCTTATAACACTCACTTCATCTATTCACATTTTCCGAAACATTTCGTTTTGTTACCCTATCAAGTCATAGGATAACAGAACAACAATATTTTCTTTTTTTTTTAATAAAACCTTCACAAGAGCGCTGAGGAAGTTTCAGTCGCTCCTAAACGGGAATACAGTTTTAGTTTGTTAATAAATAAACATTCAATGATAAATACCTGACTGCTACTGGCAAACGGCTGAGTCCCTCTTCGGCCTTCTGTGACTTGTATTGCCGGAATCACTGCAGAGACTGCCTAACCGGTGCAACTCACCCGGCTTATAGCAATGCGCTGGTGAGTAGCAGTCAGCTAACTTTTGCAACCGGCTTCCGGACAACTACCTTCCGGTAAGCACGGTCGCACATGAAACTTTGTGACCGGATGAAAAACGGTCCGTCACAGTAATAAAAGGAAAGAATGCAAAGAGTGGTTTGATGATGATCGTGAATAAAGAGAAAAAAGTAGTTAAGGGCCTTCTAACATAAAAGCAATGGTGATTAAATAGTATTACATGGAAGGTTATATACACGAACGAAAGGAATATGGGTGGCAAAGGATTAAAAAAACGTAAATTTGGGAATCAAAACCACAAAATCTAAAGAAAAAAAATAAATAAAAAAGTCAATCAGAAATCAAAGTCCATTTTGGATAACAATTAGATCAGTGAATAGGTCACTTATTAATATTGTTTTTCTTATTTTTCATAAGTTCTAAGGCTGCAATATGAGAACAACAGAGTGGGGGAAGATGCTGGAGACTCTGAGGAACCTGTACTTAATGATCCGATTTTCATAAATGAAGTGATTGACAGCAAACAAAATGTAAGTCAGGGAAAAAAAGTGCAGGTGCAGATAGAATTTTGAGTGAAACGTTGACACATGCAAATTCGGTCACCACAGACTTCCCTGTGCTTTTACTCAACAGATTATTTAAC
>CM065732.1:66022350-66047350 GCA_033310375.1 Conus canariensis
GGGACTTTCTTCATTATCATTATCATCCTCACTGGTCACCGGGACCAGAATGCGACTTTCTTCATTATCATTATCATCCTCACTGGTCACCGCTGAAAACAGAATGGGACTTTCTTCATTATCATTATCATCCTCACTGGTCACCGCTGAAAACAGAATGGGACTTTCTTCATTATCATTATCATCCTCACTGGTCACCGGTAATACCAGAATGGGACTTTCTTCATTATCATTATCATCCTCACTGGTCACCGGTGATACCAGAATGGGACTTTCTTCATTATCATTATCATCCTCACTGGTCACCGCTGAAAACAGAATGGGAACTTTCTTCATTATCATTATCATCCTCACTGGTCACCGCTGAAAACAGAAGGGGACTTTCTTCATTATCATTATCATCCTCACTGGTCACCGCTGAAAACAGAATGGGACTTTCTTCATTATCATTATCATCCTCACTGATCACCGCTGAAAACAGAATGGGACTTTCTTCATTATCATCCTCACTGATCACCGCTGAAAACAGAATGGGACTTTCTTCATTATCATTATCATCCTCACTGGTCACCGCTGAAAACAGAATGGGACTTTCTTCATTATCATCCTCACTGATCACCGCTGAAAACAGAATGCGACTTTCTTCATTATCATTATCATCCTCACTGGTCACCGCTGAAAACAGAATGGGACTTTCTTCATTATCATTATCATCCTCACTGATCACCTCTGAAAACAGAATGGGACTTTCTTCATTATCATTATCATCCTCACTGATCACCGCTGAAAACAGAATGGGACTTTCTTCATTATCATCCTCACTGATCACCGCTGAAAACAGAATGGGACTTTCTTCATTATCATTATCATCCTCACTGGTCACCGGTGAAAACAGAATGGGACTTTCTTCATTATCATTATCATCCTCACTGGTCACCGCTGAAAACAGAATGGGACTTTCTTCATTATCATTATCATCCTCACTGGTCACCGCTGAAAACAGAATGGGACTTTCTTCATTATCATTATCATCCTCACTGATCACCGCTGAAAACAGAATGGGACTTTCTTCATTATCATTATCATCCTCACTGATCACCGCTGAAAACAGAAAGGTACTTTCTTCATTATCATTATCATCCTCACTGGCCACCGCTGAAAACAGAATGGGACTTTCTTCATTATCATCCTCACTGATCACCGCTGAAAACAGAATGGGACTTTCTTCATTATCATTATCATCCTCACTGGTCACCGCTGAAAACAGAATGGGACTTTCTTCATTATCATCCTCACTGATCACCGCTGAAAACAGAATGCGACTTTTTTCATTATCATTATCATCCTCACTCATCACCGCTGAAAACAGAATGGGACTTTCTTCATTATCATTATCATCCTCACTGATCACCGCTGAAAACAGAATGGGACTTTCTTCATTATCATTATCATCCTCACTGATCACCGCTGAAAACAGAATGGGACTTTCTTCATTATCATCCTCACTGATCACCGCTGAAAACAGAATGGGACTTTCTTCATTATCATTATCATCCTCACTGGTCACCGCTGAAAACAGAAGGGGACTTTCTTCATTATCATTATCATCCTCACTGATCACCACTGAAAACAGAAGGGGACTTTCTTCATTATCATTATCATCCTCACTGGTCACCGCTGAAAACAGAATGGGACTTTCTTCATTATCATCCTCACTGATCACCGCTGAAAACAGAATGGGACTTTCTTCATTATCATTATCATCCTCACTAATCAACCGCTTGAAAACAGAAGGGGACTTTCTTCATTATCATATCATCCTCACTGGTCACCGCTGAAAAACAGAATGGGACTTTCTTCATTATCATTACCATCCTCACTGATCACCGCTGAAAACAGAATGGGACTTTCTTCATTATCATATCATCCTCACTGGCCACCGCTGAAAAAAGAATGGGACTTTCTTCATTATCATTATCATCCTCACTGATCACCGCTGAAAACAGAATGGGACTTTCTTCATATCTTTCATCATTTCATGGCCACCGCTGAAAACAGAATGGGACTTTCTTCATTATCATATATCTCACTAGGCCCCCGCTGAAAACAAACGGGACTTTCTTCATTATCATTATCATCCTCACTCATCACCGCTGAAAACAGAATGGGACTTTCTATCATTATCTATTTACCATCCTGACTGGCCACCCTGAAAACAGAAGGGGACCTTTCTTCATTATCATCCTCACTGATCACCGCTGAAAACAGAATGGGACTTTCTTCATTATCATTGTCATCCTCACTGATCACCGCTGAAAACAGAAAGGGACTTTCTTCATTATCATTACCATCCTCACTGCCACCGCTGAAAACAGAAGGGACTTTCTTCATTACATTATCATCCTCACTGATCACCGCTGAAAACAGAAGGGGACTTTCTTCATTATCATCCTCACTGATCACCGGAAAACAGAATGGGACTTTCTTCATTATCATAATCATCACACTGATCACCGCTGAAAACAGAATGGGACTTCTTCCATTATCATTATCATCCTCCTGATCACCGCTGAAAACAGATTGGGACTCTTCTCTCTATCATTATCATCCTCCTGGCCACCGCTGGAAAACAGAATGGGACTTTCTCTATTATCGATATCATCCTCACTGGCCACCGCTGAAACAGAATGGGACTTGTCTTCATTATCATATCATCACTGGCCACCGCTGAAAACAAAGGGGACTTTCTTCATTATCATTATCATCCTCACTGATCACCGCTGAAAACAGAATGGGACTTTCTTCATTATCATTATCATCCTCACTGATCACCGCTGAAACAGAATGGGACTTTCTTCATTATCATTATCATCCTCACTGATCACCGCTTGAAAACAGAATGGGACTTTCTCATTATCATTATCATCCTCACTGATCACCGCTGAAACACAATGGGACTTTCTTCATTATCATTATCATCCTCACTGATCACCGCTGAAAACAGAATGGGACTTTCTCATTATCATTATCATCCTCACTGATCACCGCTGAAACAGATGGGACTTTCTTCATTATCATTATCATCCCTCATGGCCACCGCTGAAAACAGAATGGACTTTCTTCATTATCTATTATCATCCTCACTGGCCACCGCTGAAAACAGAATGGGACTTGCTTCATTAATCATTATTCATTCCTCACTGACCCACCGCTGAAAACAGAAGGGGACTTTCTTCATTATCATTATATCACCTCACTGGCCACCGCTGAAAACAGAATGGGACTTTCTTCATTATCATTATCATCCTCACTGGCCACCGCTGAAAACAGAAGGACTTTCTTCATTATCATCCACATGATCACGGCTGAAACAGAATGGGACTTTTTCTTCATTATCATCCTCACTGGTCACCGCTGAAAACAAAGTCACTCAGTCTGTGACTGTCATTAAGATCTGTTGGTGATTTCCTCTTCACGTCCATCCCTGTGATATGTCATGTCCGAGTGACCGGTACTGGCAAATTCAGGGACACTGGTGTTGGATGGACATGATAGTGCCTTCCAGAGGAAAACCCTCACCTGTGTTCTCTCCGCCTCAAAATTATTGTTGCTGAGAATGGGTAGCTTGGTATGAGCGTGGATTGTGTTCTGCATATGTTGGATCAGAACACACCTTCTGTTCACAACCAAAGAAGTGCAGCATCTCCTCCGGTAGGCTGACTTTCAATGCCTTGATATTGATCGCTGGGTTCTGGGGCAAATCTGGATTTGGCGCTTTATAGAGTAGCCGAAATGTACGTCTAAATGTTAATGCTAAGGGGGTGGGGTGGATGGGAGGGGGGCGCAGACAGTGAAGCTGGAAAACATCAGAAGGACACTGGAGAGTGCAGACGTCTATCAGGTTGATCAGATCCTGGATCCGCCCAATCCAACAATCAGGCAGCACGTAGGGCCATACGGATATCTTCTGTTATTAGTCAGGAGAAAAACAGAAATGTTGTTATGGCCGGCCATCTAATAAGATTTAATAGCCTCGCTAAAATATTCCCCTGAGGAACAATTCAGGCGGGGAAATGGAGGGTAAGATAAACAAACGAAAAAAAAAGCGACAGACTGACAACACTGCAGAGTGGACAGGGAACACATCTGGAGACACTCAGGCCTTGGCACACAACTGATGGAACTAGAGGAACTGGTGAAATGTTTGGCAGTGTAGAGTCCCAATGACTCGACACAGAACTGAAGGAGAAGAGAGAGAGAGAAGAGAGAGAGAGAGAGAGAGAGAGAGAGAGAGAGAGAGAGAGAGAGAGAGAGAGAGAGAGTCCATTCAGCACTAGAGCCCTATAGACATGGGTGAAAACAATCATTTTCACCAATACAAAATGCTGAAATGTCATATGAACGCACGCTCACTCAAACACACCTCTCCACCATTCTTTCTCTCCCACCTCACCCCCTTCACTCTCCCTTTTTCCTTTTGCCTCTTCCCTTCGCCCCTTCCTCCCCCTTCCCTTCCACATCACATCACACACGCACGCACACACACACACACACACACACACTCTCTCTCTCTCTCTCTCTCTCTCTCTCTCTCTCTCTCTCTCTCTCTTTACCTTTTTCCATTTCTAAAGGCATCATACCATAGGCTTGTCTGCTAAAACGGGACTGGGGTAGCTTCAAGATCTTCAACCAGTACTTAATACATTTCACAAATGTACTTATGTACAAAGGGTATCTGCCCATCTCTCCATATAAAACGGTGTTGGATGAATGAATAGGTACTTGAAGGAAACGCTTCATAGCATACGTATGTACTTTTCATCTGCGAATTTTCATGTAAGCCCCAAATTTCAGCTGCATATGTAAGAAGAGGTTTTATCCGTGTATCATTTTCCAAAATATACTACAGTCTGTACAATTCAGTTTTCTCAGGGATTTCAGAATTTCAATAGTACCTTTTTTCCCTTTTCTTAGAGATTCTTCCCATGCGTGACAGAAAGTTAATTTTGTTGAAAATATCATTCCAAGATATTTATATGAATTAACTACCTGAACGTCTGCATTTCCATAAGACCATTTTTCACACACTGATAGGTGGCCACCCATTCTAAAGACCACTATATTTGTCTTATCCAAGTTAACTGATAACCCTAAGCGATCTGCTTCGTCTTTCAATACATTTAGTTGGTTTTGCAAACCTACAACTGTTCCGGACAGAAGAACAACATCATCAGCATACAGTAATAAAACTAATTCAACTGCTCCAGGTATTATCTGGATACCATGTCTGTCTTTGCGGGACAATTCCACAGCCAGTTCGTTTATGAAAAAAGAAAACAACTGTGGACTCAACAAGCATCCTTGTTTTACTCCATTTGGACAATCAAAATAATCTGCATACTCACTCTTCACACGCACACATGCCAGCACTGAGTTGTAGACCCCTCTAATAGCCATGGACAATTTACTATTAACACCACTTTTACGGTGTACATTCCACAGAGCATTCCGATTTACCGAGTCAAAGGCCTTCTTGAAATCTACAAATGCAATGTAGAGCATCGACCTACAGCGTAGATGTTTTTGAATCAAAGAATATAGTGTAAATATATGGTCTATGGTGCTGTAACTGGTTCTAAAACCTGTTTGTTCTTCCACTATTTTTTCTTCAGTTTCAGCCCATTCAATTAATCTTGTATTTAGTATGTGAGTGTAGATTTTACTTAAAATGCTGGTAAATGATACTCCACGATAGAAAAAGGTAAAGAAAACTGGGCTCATAAAGTAAAGAAAGTCCTTTAGAACAGGGTTTTGGAATAGTGTGGATGGTCCAGGAAGTAGGGAATAAGCAACAGTTTATTGCGGAATTTAAAGACAGGCTTATTTGTTCTTTTAAACAGAATTGGCACTCAGATATGGAAAGTAAAGAAACATATCGCTGATTTTTCTCATTTAAGAATGTGTTTCATTCTGAAAAGTTTCTCAATGTCACAACAGATAGATGGCACAGAATAAATTACGCAAGATTTAGGTTGAGAACTTTAGGTTTTAATGCGAACAAAAGATGGTTTGAATGTGAAACATCCACAGAATCTCCTTGTCCTGCATGTAGACACATTATTGATGACAAAGAACACTTTCTGTTCCACTGTACTGCTTATAATGAAGTGCGGACAAATTTTTCACTTTTCCAGTTAGATATAGCGAAAAGACAAAATGTTGCTGTCGTGTTATTATCAGATGATGAACTTGTAATTAAATCAGTTGCGAAATTCATCGCGGAAGCATTGAAAATTAGACAGATGAAGGATAGTGAAATTTAAGATAATGCACTATAAGGAGATCTGAATGAATATTATCATTCATCGCAAGTGGAAGAGATCAGTAAGATACATTGTCATATTTGATCGAGTGGATGGTCGAGTCAGTCTTAAGGGTTGTTTTCTTTTTTTTTTTTCTTTTTTTCTTCTAATTGCATTATTCCTGTGCGTGAGGACATAAGGAAATGTTATGAAATTATTTGTTTTTAACCTTTGATTTGGTGCACACTAGGAATGAATGTGTCAAAAGACCTCTTTGGTAATGACAATAAAATATCAGTGTTAAGTCCTCTCTCTCTCTCTCTCTCTCTCTCTCTCCTCATCTCTCTCTTCTCTCCACTCTCTCTCTCCTCTCTCTCTCTCACACACACACACACACACACACACACACACACACACACACACACACCACACACACACACACACACACACACACACAATGGATCATCCCGAAATTTACCGGTGCCATGTGGGATGAGAGAGAGAAACTCTCAAACTCAAACTCAAATAGTTTAATTGCAAAGGCCACCGACCTATCTGCAATGAGGTCAAGAACAAAAGTAGAACACACACGCTCTAGGCGCATATACTGAAAATTATGAAAGAAAATATTTACATAACGAAATGTTCTTCCTGAAATTACTTTGGCATTTCCGTGTTAACTAATAGCAGTTCTTCTCTTCGTTTTAGTGCTTTAGAAATATATAGCTACAGAGCTATATGAATATAGCTACAGAGCAAACTGCAACTTTCCTTCCATTTTGCAGTAAAAGAAGAAGTGGTACTTGATGAACATTTCTAGTGTGAGACAAAATGTATTTATCTCTTAAATCTTCATTGGATGGACAAACAATAAAAAAAAATGTATTGTGTCCACGATTTGTTTACAGAATGGACAGTTTTTGGGGCTGAGTATATATCTTTGATGGACACTCAGATCACTAATACCAAGTCGAAATCTCACGAACACTGCGAAAGTTAGAAATTGTAATATCAGTTAAATATTTCTCAGGCTGCCATAAGGATTTGAAGAAAGAATATTTTTAATATCTGTCACTATTAAGTATCTTAGTTTCCCAATGTTGTCTATAACAGTCAATCATGCGTTGTTTAAGTTCAGGTAAAACCGTTTCTCGTAACTCACTTCACCATTTCACCAAACAAAAGAAAAATCATAAGTATCCAAACGATGTTTTACCAAAGTTACCCAATTTGTTTCTACACTCCTATTTCTTGTACATTGAAATAATTTTGATTTGTCCATTTCATATGCTTGTTTTGGTAGTGTAGCGAGTGACAGCTTTTGCAATTTGAACCAGCGGCGCATTGATTTTATTGCACTATCTACATACAAAGGACACCTTCGTAGCTCACCGTACACCATTGTATTTGGGGTATGTGGGCGTGCATTCAAAAAGTGTTTGCATGCAAACAAGTGAGGTAATTCAGTTACATGTAGATGAGACTGTCCCCAGACTTCTGCAGCGTATGAAAGCATAGGTTTCACTTGCGCATCAAAAACTTTAAAAAATAGACTTCTATCCATTGTTCCCAAACTCCACATAGTTTTCATAATTTCTACAATTTTGGCTTTAGTCCTGCCTGCATATTCTTCGAGTGCAATGTCGTATGACAGCTTTGCAATTGAAGAAAATCCCAAATTCGTGTAACTGTTAACAACTTCAATCTCTCTTCCGTGATTTTTCTGCTTTTGATAAAAGTCCCCCTTTTCTAAAAACCATAACTTTTGTTTTCATTAAGTTCACTTTAAGTCCTGGAGAAGTTGATGCTTTATCAAGATTATTTAATTGATTTTGTAGCCCTATAGGAGTTGTCGATATCAAACATAATTATGTTATCAGCAAATAACAAGAAAAAGATTTCTTGTAAGCCTGGCAAAAACTGGATTCTGTTTGCCATGCTGTGTAACGTGTTTGATCTCTGCCTTAATGCCTTTGGTACTGTTGGTCATGAGCTTGGTTTTTTCGGCGCTGATCTCCATCTTCCCCCGATGCTAACTGTTCCTTCATGATTTTCCAGGGCATCCTCCATGATCCTCTCCAAGATGACATTGAAGGGGGTTGGTGAAAGCAGACATCCCTGGCGCACGCCGACAGTGGTACGGAACCAGTCATCCATGCTGCCATTCAGGAAGACGGGGCTAGTGGGTTTGTTGTACAGCTCTTCAATAATGTGGACGAGGTTGGCATAGATGTTGTACTTCCTCATGGTTGTCCATAATGCTGCATGCCATATCCTGTTGAAGGCCTTCTTAAAATCAATAAATACGTAGTAGAAATCTTGTTGGTGGTGGAGACATTTTTCACAGATTATTCTCAAGTTGAATATCTGCTCAGCTGTGCTTCATCCAGCTCTGAAACCTGCTTGTTCCTCAGCAATGATGATTTCTGCTACAGGTTTCAACCTGTTCAGTAAAACTTTTAGCATTACTTTGCTTGGATGACAGATCAAGCTGATCGTGCGATAGTTCTGGCACAACTGTAAATTACCTTTCTTTGGAAGGGTAATGATCAGTGACTGTGTCCAGGGAATTGGCCAGATTCCAGTGCTCCAGATCTGCTTGCAGATGGTAGTGAGAGCAGTGATCATGGCCTCTCCTCCTGCCTGGACCAGTTCTGCAGGTATGCTGTCAATTCCTGCTGACTTCCCTTGTTTGAGTGACTTGACTGCTGCTTCAACTTCTTCACGTAGGATGTGATGTGAGTCTATTGGTCTGGCGTGTGCTTGTGGACAATGCAGTACTGCTGGGTCTCCATTGAGCTGATAGGTATATAACTCCCTACAGAGGCATGCACATTGAATATAGGTCTGTAAAGATCAAAGTCAGTGGGACAGCCTTGGGAACCGTGAAGGCCTTCAAATACCTAGGATCCATCATATCTGATGAAGGCTCAAAGCCTGAGATTGTGGCAATGATTGCACAAACAGCAGCTGTAGTGGCAAAACTAAAAACTATATGGAGAGACAAAAACCTCAGTCTTTGTTCCAAGATCACCTAATGTGCTCCCTTACCTCTCAGCTTTTCTGTATGCATGTGAAACTTGGACACTCACAGCAGAGTTGCAAAGAAGAACTCGGCAACTGAAACGAAATGCTACAGAAAGATCTTGGGCATCCATTACACAGACCACGTGACAAATGAAGAAGTCCGTAGAATACTTCAACAAGCAATTGGACCTCATGAAGACCTACTCAAGTCGTCAAGAAGCGGAAAATGAAGTGGTACGAACATGTGACCGTTCAGCAGGCCTTGCAAAGACTGTCCTGCAAGGAACAGTCAGAGAAAGCGCAATATAGGAAACAAAGGAAGAGGTGGGAGGACAATATCCGAGAGTGGACTGGAATGAGCCTAGCAGAATCTCAGCGAGCGGTGGTGGACAGGAACGGATGGAGGAGAGTGGTGGCCAGATTATCAGGGGTGCCCCAACGACAACAGACGATGTCAAGGAACAGGTGTGTAGGTGTGTGCAACTTTTTCACCAACTTCGGTTATCAGCAAAGAATAAATCAGGGAGATACTTTACATCCCTCTTTCACGCCGGCTGGAGAGTCAAAGAAGTCAGACATTTCACTTCCCCAGCGTACGCACGACTGGACTGATTTAGAACGGGAGAGAGAGAGAGAGAGAGAGAGAGAGAGAGAGAGAGAGAGAGAGAGAGAGAGAGAGAGAGAGAGAGCGTGTGTGTGTGTGTGTGTGTGTGTGTGTGTGTGTGTGTGTGTGTGTGTGTGTGTGTGTGTGTGTGTGTTTGACTAAGTGTAGCATGTTTGTGTTCTGCGCTGAGCATCTTTCATTTGCACGAAAAACATTGCTCCACTCAAATAGTACGAGAATTTGAATACTAAATCTGATGCTAAAGAATTGATATGTGTTGTGATTGTCCGGTTCCTTCAGTTTCCATTGCAAATACAAATGGACATTCAACGGCCATATGAACTGGCCTTCAAGTTCGACATTTTTTTTTTTAATCTTGTATGTAGTGCGAAGGAACTGGTTCAGTCTTCTTGTGATATGCAGGCAGAGTGTTGAGGAATGCAAACATTACCAGCTGCAGGGTGTCACACCTATGACGTCAACAGAGAAAAGCCAATATCAACTGGATATCTTTTCATCTGATCATCAGTCACACTTTAATTGTACCCATGTGCAATAGGCTATATCGATTCGAGTGTTCCATATACCGAGGTTCTCTACAACGCTTAATGTTTCTGTATGGAACACACGCGGTTTCACGTACACCCGTATCCAAGACAGGTGAGAAAATGGTGTTGCACAAGTGGCATCAATCAATAGTCATGACGGAAATCGATGGTAACTAAGTAACGCACCCTGCCTCATACACCTCTTTCTCCACCCAACACACCTCATTAACGGACCAGTGAGGAAATAAGCCTGTGTCGTTTCGACCACAATTTTTTTCATAATCCTTGGGATTTCAAAAACATGTATATTTTCAAACATGACCTCCCTTTCATCTTGTTTTCCCATGTATAAATCGGTTTCTGGTCTTCGTAATGATGTCAACGAAAAAATTTGTGTACATTTATTTTCTCCTCCCAACTTATCTAGTCAGTATTCTTCTATCTTCCGATCTAACCATCTGGTACACACACACACACACACACACACACACACACACACACACACACACACACACACACACACACACGCACGCACGCTGGTTATAATATCGACGAAACTTTTTGTGTACACTTATTTTCTTCTCCCAACTAATCCTGTCAGTATTCGTCTATATTTCCATCTAACCATCTGTCACACACACACACACACACACACACACACACACACACACACACACACACACACCACACACACACACCACCACGCACGCACGCTGGTTGTAGTGGAGGTTGAAGGCAGGTTCACACTGCAGTCACCGTCAGGATCACTCCCGGGGCCCCCAGACTCAGTTCCGCCGCCGGCATAAGCTCCCGGTTCTCTTCCTTGGAGATGAGTATGATCTCCCCTGACGCCGTTATTAGGTCAAGGGACACCACTCAGATGGTTGTTTGTAGGAGAGGTCACTGCTACTGTCAAAACATGCGTGCTGTGATAGTCGTTTTTTTTTTTTTTTTTGTCATTGTTGTTGCTGTTGTCTGGTTGTTTGTTTTATTATGGATTGAATAAATGTACATCATGAATATAATTTTAGCACAATATCAGTAAGTGATATGGGTTGGCAATGACGCCAGTCCCAACTAGTCTCAAGACATAAGATCAGGAACTGTGAGTACGAGGACGGGAATTACAACTGCATTGGATACCATTTGAAGCTTCTTATTTTCAGGCACTGCATTTGAAGAAGCCTCCTTTTTCTTTACAAGGACGGGAATTATAACTGACTGTATCGGATATCATTTGAAGTTTCTTATGTTCAAGCACGGCATTTGAAGAAGCCTCCTTTTTCTGCTTCAAGATCATGAACGATAAGCCTCATTTTGCAAAATAACTTTATATGCTCAATGTTTTGCACATAATCAAAGACATGGTTCAATTCTGTACTGAGTAGGTCTAAATACATCACTACACTTTTTGAACTTGGAATTTGAATGTCCCCAGTGTGTGTGTGTGTGTGTGTGTGTGTGTGTGTGTGTGTGTGTGTGTGTGTGTGTGTGTGTGTGTGTGGAGGGGGAGGGAGGGGGGTGTCATTAAGGGGAGACGACAGAGTCAGGAGTCAGGTCGCACACTCACCACTCAGCACAAGAGCCAAGAGTACAAGACACAAACAACACTTTATTCTCTCATGCACACATACACGTACACATTCCTGTTGGGGACTCAGGACCTATCACATGGAGAAAAGAAGGGTATAGAAGAGCAAAGCACACTTATGGAGTGCTAACTATCCTACTGGGCAAAGACAAAAAAACTTGTAATATAACATAGAACACCCAAGGTATACCCACTCAGTCCAAAATGCCTAACCCCTTACTACTAGTCCCCCCCCCCCCCCCAAAAAAAAAAAAAAAAAAAAAAAGAAGAAAAACAAATAAAGCCAGAAACACGTTCAACACACAAGAAGGTCCTATTTCCAAAGCATAAGCAGCTATTCTTTCCAACAACAAAAAAGACGAAACAAATAAACAAAAAACATACAGCTTGTCCGCTGGCAGAGCGCTACTTAACAGAGTGACACCACCCACACCACACCACCTCCCACCACAGTCAAGACTGTCCCCAATGTTCACTTCACTGATGTTCACAGAGGTACGAGTCTTTTGCTGTATTGAAGAGACCGCAGAGAGACCCTCTCTCTCTCTCTCTCTCCTCTCTCTCTCTCTCTCTCTCTCTCTGGGTTCGACGCTCCGTGGAGCCGTGGACTGCTCCCTCATCAGCACGTGTAGCGAAGCTTAGGCTGTCCCTCCTGATGGTCTGGGGCGCCACTGCTGATTGGGAAGGCAATCCGAAGACCTTACAATGACAGTAACAACAACCATGCACCGGGGATCAATAGCATGTTCCCATAATCTGTTCATAGTCAGTGGGAGTCATGGGGAGGCATAGTGGGGGAGCGTCGCTACCCGTCGTCAGTTCATGAATGGGAGTGGAGTGTGTGGGGAAATCGTAAGTTCCACATGATATCTATTTCAGATCTATAAATGTCCCACAGTTATTTCAGTTTGCGGGGTAGTTACTTTAATGATCATATTATTCTATTAAACCCAAGTAAATTCACCGGGTCAAGAAAAAAATAAAGCTTACTATAACGCCTTGTATTCCTGACAATATAAGGCAATTAAAGCACGGAATAACATAAGAACGAGTATCGCAAATACAGGACAAGACAAACCGACACAAGACGAGACCTGACAAGGAGCGAGCACAATGAACGGGTGTGCTCAGGAGTGTCACGACCCACCCGCCATAATTCCACACTGGCCGCGTGTCAGCCTCGTCGCAAGTCTCGACCCGACTGCTGGTTTCCCTTAATATTTCTTCTGACCAATGGGAACTCACTTGTAAACATTTGGTCCATTGTGGCTTAAATTATCCACACTGTTACGAATGATATCGAGTGAAGATAAATATTGGAACCTATACGGTTAGATGAACTAGCATGCTTCCACACATGCAATAAATTCAATTGCTAATTATTACATAGACTATCAACACGGCTATTATACCAATATAGGACAGCTAATCCTCTTCAAAGTGAACACTTCTCCAAACGGGACTACAGGTAATAAAGAAAAGATTTCCGAAACAACCTCCTCCTACTTCCTGTAAGGAAAAACAGCACTTTTCCAATTACTATATCAACACCTTTGCACAAGTGAAAAAAAATGAAATTAAAAAAAAAACAACCTTCTCAGAAAGAAATGACCGAGTAACAACTAGTTCCAAAATCAAAGAAAACAAGACCTCTTAGCTGCTGCCATGAAAAATAAATCGGAATTTCGACTCGTACCGGCCTTCCCTATCTACATATAAATAGAAACTCTTCCAGTGCTTACCAACATGATGGTGGATGGGGGAAAAAGAAGGAGAATGGTAGATCATCGCCCCATGTCGGTGAAGACGGGAAACCCGGAACTCTAGACAGGCCTTCAGGAAGAAAATAAATGCAGGAACGTCTCCCCACGTCTGTTAAGACGGGACAACCTGGACCTACGTAGAATGGTACTCAGGAAGAAAATAAATGCAGGAACGTCGCCCCACGTCTGTTCAGACGGGACAACCTGGACCTCCGTAGACTGGTACTCAGGAAAAAAAAAATAAAGTGCAGGACCATCGCCCCATGCTGGTGAAGATGGGACAAGCTTGACCCCAGTAGGATGGACCGTAACGAAGCGGCCTAAGAGCAGAAAATGCTCGCAAACAGTTTCCAGTGGGGGAAGCGGTGCTCTCCGCTCAAGGAACGACTGAAGAGTGAACGGCGAATTAGCTACAAACACCCTCTGCTAGCACTAGAACGGTAAACAGTTGTAGTAAACGCTTGAGGCAAACGCTTGAAGACACCTGTTTCGTAAGTTCCTCGTGCCGCGACGAGTGACACGGAGCACTGAGGAGAGGTTTGGGGATGGAAGGGGAAGGAAAGGGTCGCACGGACAGCTCACTTCACCTCTCCCCTGGTTAAACTATTCAGAGCGGGGGAAAGGGAGGAGGCCGTCCGTGACAACACCCCCAGATCAAAAAGTCCCATGCCACTGAGGCATGGACGTTTCCAGCCCCCAACAACCCCCTCAAAAACACGTAAAACTACAATTATATCCAAAAACAAACTAGAACCAGGAGGAGAGAACCCCCCCCCCCCCCCCCCCCCCCGGTTACAGGACTATCGTGATATGCACCTATCATGATTCAGTCCATCCCACTGTGGTAGTCTGCCTCCACATTGTTCTTTCCAGCGATGTGACGGAACTGAAAAGCCAGACTCTAGAGGTCCATAGCCCTGCTGTTGAGTTGCTGACTTACTGGTGGAATCTGATGGAGGTATTGCAGACGGTGATGATCAGACTCCAGGATAAATTCTCACCCGTACAGGTAGGGGTAGAAGCAGCGAGGTGCCCATACCACAGCAAAGAACTCCTGCTCTATGCCGTGGTAGTTTAACTCTGCCCCCACTAACTTCTTACTGGCGTAAGAAACCGGTAGGAGTTCTCTCTCCTGATCTTGCAGTAACACCGCCCCCAGGCCGATCTTGGAAGCATCTGTTCACAACACGAAGGGCTGGCTCGGATCAGCTAACTGCAAAACGGGTTGATGGGAAATTGCTTCCTTCAGTTGTTGAAAGGCATGTGCATCTCCCTTGCTCCACTCTGGCTTGTCAGGCTTCCTTGCTGCTGTCTTGACAGTCAGCGGTTTGGCTACATCCACAAAATACGGGATAAACTTCCGATAGTAGCCCAACAGGCCTAACAAGGATCGGAGTTCCTTCTTTTTTTCTTTTCTTTTTTTAATGCAACATTACAAGAGTGACAGGCGCGCAAAAAGAGGACAGTGCGCAGAGACAAATCACAACTATTTCCGTTCCAGTTGCTGCAGGAAAAGTCAACTAAACGATAACAAAAAACAAGTCAATATATATCCACATATACATACTTTCACTTATATACACATAAACATAAACACATTCGCGCGCGCACCCCCCTCCCCCCCCCCCCCCACACACACACACCACACACACATAAAGAGAGAGAGAGAGAGAGAGAGAGAGAGAGAGAGAGAGAGAGACAGAGATGCAAACATATATACATATATACGTCTATGCATACATACATGTATACGTACATATATATAGGCATACATATAACACAGCCGTGTATCAATGATCATTACCATCGGTTTTGAAAATAAGAAGAGCTGAAATAATTTTTGCATAATATTAACTTTGGAAGGGTGGAAAGAACAATACATTTTTCTCTTCTCTCTTTATCCTTCCCCTAGTCCCTTAAATATTTTTAAGATCGAGGCAATCGTCCATTCAATAGAAAATTCTACAGAGGCGCATTTGAATTAATTTTAAGATCATAACAATCATTGTTTGTGTTTGAGAGTAGAATTTTTTTCCCTTTTTCTCCCTTTCTTTTCTCCCTTTCTCGTTTAGTAAACTGCTGTTTATAGAAAGAGAATTGGTTTATATGCGTTCCAGGTGCTACTGAAATATGTTAGATTATAGTTAATTTTAGCGTTATATTCTTCAATATTATATCTGGCATTTAATTGTCTTTGGAAAACAAATATATCTGGAAGATTCTTTTCCATTTTGCATCTATAAATGTACATCTTGGCAAACATTACAATAAACTCTAAGATACAATCCACTTTTAGGTATTCATCCACTCCGAAAATTACTAGTTCACATGAAATTCCAACACTATACATGTGTTCACATTTTTCATTCAATAGTTTTTTGAGAGATTTCCAAAATACTTGTGCATATCTGCAGTTCCATACAAAAATGTTCAATGGAATCTCTTTCCTCATTACAAAATGAACACTGTAACGTATCGGTTAACCCCATTGCATTCAAAACGATATTAGTCGCAATAATTCGGTGTATGATTCTCATTTGCAACCATTTCAGTGTTTTACATCCTTGATTGTACTGATTTTATAAAACACATTCTTCCAGGAAATGATTGGATTCATTTTTTCTGACCACTTTGAGCAACAGTTAGGTTTATTATTGTCTGATGTAAAGTACTCATAATATCGTTTTGCTCCTTTATTGGTGTTTGTTATAATTTTCAATGCATTAGGCACATCATGAATGTAATTAGTATTGTTATTAATTTGTATTCCATTTTTTCTTAGGTATTGTTTTATTGACGAAATCCAACCATAGTACGTAATAAAGTCAACAGACAAATGTGTACTTGATATGAATTCTCTATGTTTGAAAAATTCCCCATTTTCTTTCAGAAAGTGCCTGATGGACTATATTCCTTTCTTAATGATATTGTTTTGTTTGATGACAGCATTACCTATTTTGATTTTTTCGATGTAGAAAACAGGTTCATCTAGCACCTCACAAACATTTTTTGGCGTAATATTGAGGCAAAATTTTCTTTTTTTTGAAAAAATGTTTGCTTTGAAAGTATGGGTCCAAAAACGGTTAATGTTTGAATAATTTAAACCGTACATTGGTCCGTAACATTCAAAGTTTTTAAGAAAAGGGTACATTTCAACTGCAATATTTATCCATTTATGATTCGTTGTTTTATATTTTCTCACCATGAAAGTTTCAGAGCGTATATATACCTTCGAATATCTGGTATGTTCAAACCACCTTGTTGTATACTTTTAACTGCCGTTTTTTCTACTAATCCTGTCCCCTTTTCCATTCCAAACAAATTGAAAACATACCTTTTGGAGTTTTTGTACAAAATGGTCAGGTGGATCAGGTAGCAAAATCCAAAGATGTATTAGTTTAGACAGAACTAGAGATTTTAACACAGCTACTCTCCCAGTTGGAGTGATGGTTCTTTGTGACCAAATTTTAAATAACATTTTAACCTCTGCGAATTTTTCCTTGTAGTTTATGGTTTCACAATTACTTAAATTTTGAGTAAACCAGATTCCCAGTATTTTGAATTTAGGGGGATTCCATATCATTTTCAGATGGGGGCAATATACTTTTTTTTTTTTTTTATTTCCTAGCCAAATTGTTTTAGTTTTATCACAGTTCATACATAAGCCAGAAATCTTGCTGAATCTGTCTAAGATAAATATGGATCGGTTAAATGATTCTTCGTCACCCTCATTGAATAACTGTGCGTCATCTGCAAACTGCGAAATTTTATGTTCAATATTATTTATCTTTATTCCTTTTATAGATTTGTCTTCCCTGATCATGATAGCTAAAATTTCCACGCACAGAACAAACAAATATGGAGAAATAGGGTCTCCCTGTCTACAACCTCTTTCAACTTTAAACCATTGTGCAGTGTGGCCATTTATACTAACAGTTGATCTGATGTCTTTGTAAAAAGTTTCAATCCAATGGCAAACACCATCTCCAAAACCATATGCTTTTAAAACTTTAAACATAAAACTCCAATCCAATGAGTCAAAGTCTTTTTCAAAATCAATACTAAGTAGTAAGCTACTAGAAGTGAGTTCCTTCTTGGTCTTGGGAAGTTGTGCATCCTCTATCCGGCGGACCTTGTCTTGTTTCAGTGCCAAACGTCCTTGACCAACCACGTGTCCTAGGAAGCTGATTTCAGTTTCCGGGGGGGGGGGGGGGGGGGGGGGGGGGGGGGGGGGGGGGGGGTCAGCGTAAAACAAGTATAAGATAGACATGAGATTTCTTAGAGAGGGGTCTGGGGACGCTTGACTTCCCCTAATATATTTTCCAGATGAGGGGCATAACGAGGGGCAGGTTTTATTTATTTATGTTGGAATGTGAAAATGAAAGATAGAATAGAACCATTGCCTATTATAAAATAAAATGAATATTTCCCTTCAGAATACCTTTAATATTAAAGTGAGTAGATCAGAAAACCCATCTCTAGGATGATGGCCAGTGTACTTAGTTAAGCTATGAACATGTACTCAGCCGTATTTTGGATTTGACCCATGTATTTTGAGAGGGGACAGACGGCTGACCTGTGCACGGGAGTGGGCGAGCATATGGTGACGGTTGTTGTGTGTGTGCCTTTTCTGCGTACCTTTTACAGGTTCCTCATTTCTCTTCCTGCCTCTCTCTCTCTCTCTCTCTCTCTCTCTCTCTCTCTCTCTCTCTCTCTCTCTCTCTTCTCTTTCACCTACCCCCCCCCCCCGCCTCGATTTCGTTTTGCCTCCCCTCCCTCCACTTTGTTTTGCCCCCCCCCCCCACCCCCTCTCTCACTCAAGTTCTTAAAACTCTGCTGGCCTTGAGAGAGACTTGCACCCCTGCCCTCCGCGTTAGGTGTGACCGAAGTTGTAATGGACACAGAGGTTGCAGCAGCTACTATTATAACAATGATGAAAGGGCTTTATGTGTTGGATTTGTTAGAATAATTATGTATATTTCAGTCTCGAGTCAGAAAAATCTTGATGTATAACACTTTATCATGATGGCAGCGTACGCGCATGCGTGTGTATTTGTGTCTGTGTGTATGAAAGTATGTGTATGTGCAACTGAATTTTAGATAGTATGTATAATGTATTAAGTTAGTTTGTTTTAACAATGCTGTAGAATCAACATTACTTTGTGCAATGTACATTTACTGCAGTTGGCTATGTATGATGGGTGGAGTGTGTGTGTTTGTGGTGGATACAGTGGGGTATGAGTAATGTAGTGAGTGTGGGGCATGTGAGATTTGCTTTGTGTGCTATTTAGTGTGTGTTTGTGTGAGTTAGTGTGCGTGTGGTTTGCTGGGTGGTGCATACTTGACCGTGTATGTGTGTGGGGAATGAATAACAGAAATGTAAAAAGGATGGGAGCGCCAATAGTATGATAACTTATTGTTTTCGAATGTGCAGATTCCTGATGAAGGCTGAAAAGCCGAAAATTTGAAAAATAAAATAAAGTGAAGGAAACAGGCACGGGCATGTGGACTTTTTTTATTTGTGTTATATATATATATATATATATATATATATATATATATATACACACACACACACACACAACACACACACACAATTATAAACTAAGTTTGCTCTTATGTCTTAGATTGAAGAAATAGGGGGAGATAAGCATTCATATCTGCAGTGTTAGATAATTCTGCCTAACTAACAGTATGTGCTTGAGTGAGTGAATGGGGAATAATAAATGCTTCTCAAAATGAGCCTTCAGTAAGCTTATAGTCTCCAAGGGGGAAGACAATCTCCAATGGGGAGGAAACACTAACATATAACTCCTGGCCCCGTATGCATGTAATTCGGAAAAGCCTATTTCGGAATTGCTGCTATTCCCGAAAAGCTATTCAGGTAATATTCCCGAATACTGGTTATCCCGATTTCCAATGCATGGCCCGATATCCGAGTTGGAATAGCTTTCCGCGAATACCGAATCTGGATAAGAGAGATATTTTTAGAACTCTCGACCTACTTCCCGTGTTTACAATCCATTCACCGGAAAAGCCGTTTCTTTTCTTTGCCGCGACGCAGTCTACTTTCTGTTCCTTTTGTGAGTACTGAAATCATGGCGGAGAAAACCAGAAAAAAAGATTAAGGAAGGCGAACTTCACAGAAAAGGAAGTGCAAATACTTTTAGAAGAAGTAAGTCTGGAACATACGATTTTATTCAGCAGCCACAACCAGGCTGTGACTCAGAAAAGAAAAAACGAAATTTGGGAGAGAATCTGTGATAGCGTGAATGTGTGTGGAGTGGCAAAGCGCACAACACAAGAGCGCAAGGACAAGTGGAAAGGCCTGAAGGGGGCTGTGTTGAACCGCCAGAGAGACCAACGCAAAACTGGCGGAGGACCCATACCACCTCCAGTCCCCTTCGAAGAATTGATTTTAACAATCATTGGAAGAAATTCTAGTCTCATCAGTGGGATTGCAGGTAATTCAGAATGTTTATTATTATTCCGTAGTTAAGTTTCTTCAACCTCCCCATCCCTCCATCCCACTCTACAATATCACAGACCTAACACTCACGCGATAGTTGGCACTCAAACATAGAAACTTACATTCAGTTTCAAAATTATTTTATTGAAATCATTATGCATGTAGTTAATATGCATTATCAATTTAACTTTTGTAAGTTCAATTGATTTATTGTGCACGAAGGCAACTGCTTTGTGTTTCACAAAGACTGTGAGTGTATGATGCATGTGTATATGAGAGTGTGTGTAGACTTGTGTCTGAAAAAGAACTTGGCAAATGTGGCCAAAGAACACATAATAGTATTAAAACATTGTCTGAAAATCTTATTGCAGTGGATGACACTGATATTCAAAATCACAGAGAACCTGCTGGTAATCCTGGCACATCCGAAGAGCTCCCTGATTCAGTCAGCCAGCAACCTGCCCCAAGCTTGGAGTCACAAGACCTTGGTGAGTCAAAGAAACGAATATCCAAATTGAACCTGCCTTGAATTATGAAGATGTGTCATAACTACAGTTTAAAGGGTGCACCTTCAACTTCAAATCCTAAAATGATCCCCTTTTCATGGTTTCATGATAAACTGACCTCTAATTTCACATGACAAGAAATGTATAGTCAAGCACTATTAGCAAGATTAAATTCACTGAAGTTTGTAAATCAACATGCGACCAATGTATAGCAGTATACAGATGTCCTTGATTCTGCCACCCCACTCTCTCTCCTCCCCCCCCCCTCTCTCTCTCTCTCTGTCTGTCTGTCTGTCTCTCTCTCTCTCTATCTCTTTCGGTCTCTCTCTCTTTCTTTCTTTCCTTTTTTCCTTTCTTTTTTCAGTAGTAGCCTACTTGCTTTCTTGATTTCACGCTTGTCTTAGGCATTTCATGTATTTTCAGATGCTTCAACAGCAGGCTGCTCTCACTGGTCCAGTGACTCGGGACGAAGCACTCCACTACTGAGGCACACATTCCCAGCAATTCCAGGTAAGTCAGCAAAACCAGTTAGTTTGAGTGATCCATTTTAATAGAACAGAATCAGTTATTTTCAGTGGTCTATTTAAAACTATAATTTTGTCACAAATATTGTAATTTCATGTTTACTTTCTTCACAGGGAAGAGAAGACAATTGCTCTTAAAATCGTCTGGAAAGATGCCCAAAACAGACACTTTCCTGAGTTTCCTAAAAGAACAGGGACAATGAAAAGCAGTGAACCTTTCCTGACCAAAAGAGATTTTTCAAATATTACACGATTGCGTAAACTGAACAGTTTTTCACATGTGTGATTGTTACAGATGCTGCAGTTGTAAATGCCAGTGTCAACCATGGTGACGGCAGCGTAGTCATCGTGGGAGTGGACAACTCTATGCCTCTCAGGTCATCCACTGCAACAGGCAAGAAGAGAGAGAGGCGCGTCAGTGGCAAGCCAGTCATCGCTGCCAGTGCTCAAGATGATTTGGTCGACGAGTGGCTACGCAGTGAGATTAGCAAAAACAATGCTATTCAGACCCACCTGGCTCTAAAGAACAAAAAACTCGAGCTTGAAACAGCCAACCTAGAATCAGAGAAGAATTAGGTTCAACCCTTAACAAACAAACAAAAAATGACTGGGTCAATTTTTTAGTCATAAGTGTTCTTGTCGATGGTTTCGTTGTCATTTCTTTTCTAGTCATGAATAATCTAGTCATCATGTCAGTTTTATTTTCAAATGCAAATATTTCTGTTTCATTATAGCTGTATTAAAAGAGGGGAATGACAGGGGTGATGGCGAGAGAGAGTGGAAGAGAGCGAGAAATAAAGAAAGGGAGAGTGAGAGTTTTGATAAGACAGTGGAACAAGAGAGAGAGAGAGAGAGAGAGAGAGAGAGAGAGAGAGAGAGAGAGAGAGAGAGAGAGAGAATTTATAGGCAGGAGTCATTTTGCTGACTTACACTTTGACAAGCCTTGACTTTTTTTTTCCATTTCAATTTATTCATTGTATATTAAAAGTATATTTTGCAATAAAATTTTCTTTTGACACCTTATTGTTTTGGGTCATTACTTTATGGCACACAGATCTACACGCTACAATCACATAAAGTGCATCACAGTGCCATTCATAGATTTGTATGATCACAAGTCTTACCTTTGATTCTAGAAGTAGTTGTTGATGAGTCGCTGCCGAGCCTCTTTGCCTGCTGCTACACGAGCCCTCTCTGACATCCTCCTCATGGCACATCGCTGGTCTTCAGCTTCAGAATCAGAATCGTCGTCTGTTTCAGACGCTTCCTCGTCAGAACTGTCAGAGTCAGACAAGAACTCCACATTCTGCCGCCTTGCACGATTATGAAGCATAACACAAGATGTGATCACCTTGCAGGCTTTGGCCGGGTGCAGTCGCAGACGTCGAAGACAATGCCATCGCCTCTTTAGGACACCTATTGCTCGCTCAACAGTTGAACGTGCAGAACTGTGACACGCGTTGTACTTTTTTTCCTTCTGTGTGGTGGGATGGGGGAGAGGAGTGAACAACCAATCACGCTGCATATAGCCACTGTCACCAAGGATGATTCCGTCCAGTGGCTTGTTAGCACTCTCGAAGGCATCAAACAGTGAGCTTTCTCGTAGGATACGTGCATCATGCACACTGCCAGGCCATTTAGATATGCAGTTGATGAAAATCAGATTTCCATCACAGATGACCTGCACACAATACAACTCCTTGTCATTGAGAGCTTTAATCTGCTGTACTCAAAGAAATACTTTGAAGCGTGAAAGTTAAGCAACCAGCGGGAGAACAGTCACTGTTTTATCTTTAATTTATCCCCATATTTCACAACAAATAAAGATGGTACATGTGAAAATGGACCCTAAATACCGGTATCCTTTATTTTATGGCATGATATCAACTTCCAGCTCATTCTCACCTTGTTTAAAAGAATCTGTCGTCCTGTGGGTCTGTTATTCTCTATCACCTCTCTCTCTCTTTTTCTCTCCCTTTCTTTAATCCCCTCCTTTATCCTCTCTCCCCCCCCCCTCTCTCTCTCTCTCTCTCTCTCTTAAAATGGGTAGATGGCCACCTAATCATTATATTGTTGACTCTTGACTTTTAAAATTGTTACCCTTCTCTCTCTTAAAAAAAAAAAGCTTAAATCGGCAGAAAAAGAAATAAAACAAATATGCTATACTCATACCTGAACGTTGATGGAATGATATCCCTTTCTGTTTACAAACTCATGTTCTTGGTCGCTTGGAGCTTGAATCCGGATTTGTGTGCCATCTATGTAACCCACTGCATTCGGAAATCCATAATCTTGAAGAATCTGCCTTTTGGTTTTGTCGGCTTGGCGCTGATTAGGCAGTCGGATTTCCTCGCGTGCTCGGCGACACAAAACGTCAGTGACTCGAGACACAACTCGTGATACGGTAGATTGGTCAATTCCAATTAATTCAGCACATACATCTTGGAAATTTGATGATGCAAAATATCGCAGAGACACAAGTACTTGCAACAAAGGGGTCAGACTGCCTTTCCGATTCGTGACTATGATATCATATTCGATAAAGTTCGTCAAATCTAGGATCTCTCGACGCCTGAATCTGAATTTTTTCACTATCTCAACATCGTCAAAAACTTCGAAGGGATGGGTTCTGTCCCGAAAAAGTCGATTTCTCCTCAACAACCTTCTCCGTCGAAGCTGCTAAATCCAAAACGCCGCCATTTTTAGTCACGCTATTCCCGGACAGCGGTGTTATTCCACCTAGGGAGCAGGTATAACTTTATTCCCGATTCGCGAGGTCGGATAGCCTATCCGACCTCCTATGCATACCGATTTGAAACCGTTATTCCCCCGAATAGGCTGCTATCCGGGAATAGGTCACTATCCGGGAATACTTTGGCTTCATGCATACGGGCCCCAGATCAGATACCGTATTTCGAAACCTGATTGTTTCTCCTCAGTGACCGCGGAAAATGGTAACTTGACGCCTCTGCCTTTTCGGTTTTAAGAAGAATGCTATCCCAGAAAAAGGCTGGTGTGCAATACCGTGGTACGTTTGTTTAGTTTTTTAAAAAAAACAACCAAAGGTGCAACCTAAGAAGCAAAAAAAAAATAATGAAAGAGCAAAACAAACTACATTTTCTTGTGAAAAGTAGAAAATATAAAAAGATAACCTCTTAAGACACAAGTGCTGAGGGCCAGTTCTTGGAATGAATCCGCAAGGGACTAAATTATATATATATATATATATATATATTATATATATATGTGTGTGTGTGTGTGTGTGTGTGTGTGTGTGGTGTGTGTGTGTGTATACGAGCGCGCACGCATGCGCACACACACTCACACACGCACACACACACACACACACACACACACACACACACACACACACACACACACACACACACACACACACAATCATTAGCAACGTTGTCTCGAACCTTAGCAGCTAAGATGTAGCGTGTAGTCCGCACGCAGTGACACCTCCTTGATGGAACTGAAACAAAAACCCGGCCGTTTACAACAACAACAACAAAAAGTCGCCAGAGTCCCCCAGCCTCCTCATTCCCCACTCTTATGAAGAACTTGGGGAAAAAAACAGAGTTGACCCCCCCCCCCCCCCCCCCCCCCCCCCCCCCTTTTGTCTTTCACTTTTACACAACTGTGGGAAAGGAGAGTGCGCCT
>CM065732.1:66057350-66059850 GCA_033310375.1 Conus canariensis
GTCCTTCATTAACATCTGTTGTTGTTGTTGCTGCTGCTGCTGGTGGGTTTTTTGGTTGTTGTTGTTGTTGTTGTTGTTGTTTTTTTGGTTGTTGTTTTTTTTTGCTTTTTTATTTTATTTTATTTATTTATTTTTGTTTTTTGGTTTTGTTTTGTTTGAGAGTATGTTGGATTGTGATGTGCTCTTGGTGGTGTGTAGAATACTATGTATTAAGAAGACGTGTTCTGTGCGAGATAATCATGGATGGGGCATCACAACCACAGCCATGTCCACTGAAAAGTTCTTGCCAGGAGCCAAAAGTTGACACCAGACGTAAATATACAAACGGCTTTGTTCATCGTTGAAACAAAAAAAAAAAGGAAAAAAACAAGAAAGAAAAAAAAACTCAACGATTTCTAAGGATTTGTAAACTGCAATACCATCCGTTTCATTACGTCTCTCCTCCTCCTCCCCCCCCCCTCCCCTTCCCCCTTCCCCCTTTCTTCCCCATGACTCCCTCTGTTGTAATCCGTTTTTAAATAATGTTCATAGTGTGTGAGGACTCGCTTACTTGCCCCCGTTTACTCCCTGTTGTTTATTTCTACTCATTACTTGTTTTTAATGAATGGTGGTATGAACGGTACCAGTATTGAATTATGACGAAGAATTGCAGAGAAACAAACCATAGTTTCCTGGTGGTATAGATTGTATTATGAATAGATTATGATGAAGAATTGCAGAGAAACAAACCATAATTTTCAGGTGGTATGATTTGTATCATGAATAGATTATGATGAAGAATTGCAGAGAAACAAACCATAGTCTGCGTCTGCAGCTTTTTAGTAAAAGGTGGTATGAATGGTATTATTAATGAACTGTGATGACTAATGGCAGAGAAAGAGGACCAAACGCTCAAATGGACAGGTGTGGTCTGTGCAACAAAGAATGCGAACGAAACACGTCACAACGTTGCTCACGTTGCAAGGTTGTCCGCTACTGCACCACCCAGTGTCGGTCACGTGACTGGCCACGTCACGAGGGGATGTGTGGGGAGAGTTCAGTGGACGGGCCGACGAGCGGAGGAGCTGAAGGTGAGTGTTTGAATGTCAACATGGCGACGGTTCTTCCTCCCAGTCCTAGGTCATTGTTATTTTTGGAGCAACGGATTAAAAAAAAAAAAAACAACTAACGGCTGAACATAATTCAAAGCGATTTCCTACATGACCTCTTTTCCGTGAACATACCATTTCTCTTGCTTATATTGAAGAGTAAGTGAATTTTAAAGGGAAATAGGCTGAATCAGAAACTAAGTTTCTAAAACTTTGTCTGTGTCTGTCATCTCTATCTCTTTTATTCATAAACACCATTCTCTACTTGATTAACCCAATTCTGTAAAATTTCTTGCGATTTGGCGGAGGAAATTTTGGCATTTGCATGTGAGACCAACTCCCTTACTTGAACGTAAATGCCACGGTCAGGGGAGGTCACTGTTACAAATATCAAGAACGGCAGGCGCGTTTTATTTTCATTACATTTTCTGAAGGGATAAGTTAGGAATATGGTCTGGTTAAGGTTAGGGTTAGGTTTCCGCAGATGCACAGAGGGTATTTCATGAAATGTTCGTTGACTGGTCCATTCAAGAGCTGTGCCTTTTCATAGGTGTCCCTCACTCTGCAATCTTAGGGCACTAGGTGTTTTTCTCATATTATATTCCACCAATTAGGGCAGCTAGGTGTTTTTCTCATATTATATTCCACCAATAGGGCAACTAGTGTTTTTCTCATATTATATTCCACCAATTAGGCAGCTAGGTGTTTTTCTCATATTATATTCCACAAGTCCTATGCATTGAACTGATATACAGACTATCAATTGACTTTTTGATTTAGCCGAAGTCAGTCGGCAGTAGTGCAGTGTCTCCTTTGGTGGGTAGCCTCATGATGACTTGGGATTGACTGCTCCCTGTGGATTGCCGGTGTCGGTGCTGCAGACAGACGGACCGGGTGGTTGCTGTGGACTGGGGGGAGGGGGGGGGACGAGCGGCGTGGGTGAAATGGCACTGAGGTGACAGAGAAGCTGGGGTACAAAAAGCAACAACAGAGAAGTCAGCTCAGACTGATGGAAACAGCGAATAAGTGATTCCAATTAACAATCCATGACGGCTGAGTGACCCGGAAGTGACGTTTGATCGGAGGCCAGAACGAGTGCAGATCGTGTTTGTGAGAGGCGCCATCTGCTAGCGAGCTCAGAACGTGTGCTGAAGTTCCAACTGAAAACTGAAAACCACCTATCAGATCTTTGTTTCCTATACAAAGTGATTATCCCAGAATTCAAACTACAATGCGGGTGTGTTCGACTGAAATAGACATATTTTTGAGCAGGTAAACGGGCGAAATGAACTGATTACACACCTTTTTCACTCACATGTGCCTAACTATTTCAGCGCCAGCTTAACAGTGGACCTAACGTTAATGCCTCAGCCAAACTCGGTGTTGGTGCTGCATTTCTGCACCACTCTTTA
>CM065732.1:66064850-66089850 GCA_033310375.1 Conus canariensis
TGTGTGTGTTTGTGAGTGTGTGCGTGTTGTGTGTGTGTGTGTGTGTGTGTGTGTGTGTGTGTGTGTTTTGGCAAGAAATTAACGTTTCTCTTCCATGTATGATGTGTGTGTGTGTGTGTGTGTGTGTGTGTGTGTGTGTGTGTGTGTGTGTGTGTGTGTGTGTGTGGTGTGCGCGCGCGTGCGTGTGTGTGTGTGAAGAACAAGAACATATTTTATTGCCATATGAAAACCAGAGGTTTTGTGGGGCACAGATGATCAAGTTAAGATATTCAATTAAAACTAAACTAATCCCAACGTCGTCACATCTTGCAACATAACGTTAGTAGCAGAAAGAAAAAGCATAGTGTGTATCAGAGTCTGATTACATTTTCGGTCTCCGAAGAGAAAAACACAACAGGATATACTGGGCAAGTACAGGTTGGAAGCAGTCCAATAACATGAGCTTCGAGGGTTTTATCATGTTAGTCTGTGGTGGAAAATCTGTTTTTGTAATCCTTGTCATCAGGTCATAACGTTGTTGGTCAAATAATTTGCAGTCATCGAGAAAATGTAGTTCGTCCTCAACAACGTGGCATGTTGTGCATAATCATGTGCGTGCGTGGTGTGTGTGTGTGTGTGTGTGTGTGTGTGTGTGTGTGTGTGTGTGTGTGTGTGCGTGCGCGCGCGTGTGCGTGCGTGCGTGCGTGCGTGTATGTGTGATCGTGTGCGCGTGTGTGCCTGAGTGTGCGCGCGCGCGCGCGTGTGTGTGTGTGTGTGTGTGTGTGTGTGTGTGTGTGTGTGTGTGTGTGCGTTTGCACGTGCGCGCGTGTATATGTGTTACTGGAATAAGCATGCATACAAAACACACGCTGTATATGTCCATGTTCCTTACCTGCACGTATGCTTGTACATGTGCACGCGACCAGTGTGTGGGATGTAGCGTGCATCTGTGCGACAGGTGTGTGTGTGTGTGTGTGTGTGTGTGTGTGTGTGTGTGTGTGTGTGTGTGTGATAGAAATATACAGTTCATACAATGTGTTTCAGTCTGTCTCCTGTATTGTTATTTGCTCGTGGAATTCTGTACTGGTACACGAGTGACTTCGTATTCAGCAGATTTTTTTTTTTTTTTTTTTTTTTTTTGCACAGTCCTCTCTCTCTCTTTTTCTCTGTCTCTGTCTCTGTCTCTGTCTCTCTCTCTCTCTCTCTCTCTCTCTCTCTCCTGTACTTCTCTAACTGCTGAACGAAAAGCAATTCGATATTTTTTCTGCAGCCTTATCGGAAAGACAGAACACTCTCTACATATCTATACTTTGTAAACGTCTATTTTTATCCTCGTCAAAAAAATTATTGCCGTTTTTTTTTTTTTTTTCATAGTAAAGCGTATTTAAAGGCATGTGTGTGTTGTGAATCATGGATATTTTGGTAGAGGAAAAGAACAGCTGTTTTAAAATAGATTTGGTGCATTCGTTCTTTCATGGGGGGAGGGCGGGGGGGGTGGGGGGGGGGGGGGGCTGGAGGGCTGGAGGGCGGGGGTATGTTCAAAAGGATTATTGAGATCTGAAAGTCTTTGACAATACGTGAATATGTATTTGGCCATCGTACATTTTTCAAGTTTCTCTTTCGCTACCGTCTGTGCTGAAATGGTATATTCCTGTTTGATTCAAGCTCAATGTTGTTTGATGATTTTGAATTTTATCAAAAACGGTTGTGTAAGGAATTCGAATGACCTGTTGTAATTCTAATTATTCGGTTTGGTTCCTGCTTTTTCACTGTTTGTTTGCTTGTGCGTGTGGGTTTTCTTGTTCATTGTATGTCGCTTAAGAACAAATAAAAGCAGTACAATAGAAATGCGTGTGTGTGTGTGTGTGTGTGTGTGTGCGTGTGTGTGTGTGTGTGTGTGTGTGTGTGTGTGTGTGTGTGCGCGTGTTTGCACGTGCGCACGTGTATATGTGTTACTGGAATAAGCATGCATACAAAACACACGCTGTATATGTCCATGTTCCTTACCTGCACGTATGTTTGTACATGTGCACGTGACCAGTGTGTGGGATGTAGCGTGCATCTGTGCGACAGGTGTGTGTGTGTGTGTGTGTGTGTTGTGTGTGTGTGTGTGTGTGTGTGTGTGTGTGTTGTGTGTGTTGTGTGTGTGTGTGTGTGTGTGTGTGTGTGTGTTGTGTGCGTGCGTGCGTGCGTGCGTGCGTGCGTGCGTGCGCGCGCGTGTGTGTGTGTGTGTGTGAGAGTGAGTGACTCGCCGTCTCTCTATGAGTTGAAAGGGTTCATGGAACTATCTGACTTGTACATAGGAAAGAGGCGACGGATTAATTACAAATCGATAGCATGTGATACAAATAGACCCGTGTCACTGCGACCCTGGGTTTCAGCTTGTGTGACTGGCGTTCCAAAGTACAGCCATGTATGCATGGGCTGTGCTGGCTTGCTATTGAGCGACGGTTCGTCAGCTGGTTTCAAATGAAAAGAGGATAGTCGACACAGGGAGGGAGGGGGGGGGGGGGGGGGAGTTACTTCCAGTTAATGGAAGTTAGAGTCTCAATTTAACAAGACGTCTTAGTGAAATTGAATCCTGTGTCTCTTTTGATTTTTTTTTTATTATTATTATTTATCAAAGTTCGGCCTCCATCCTCCTTTTTTTTTTCCCACTGTCATTTTTTTCCCCCTGAAACTCATACTCATCATGTACTGCGTGTGTGTGTGTTTTAACTGATGGGCATTCTCTTGCTGATCTTAGTGTTTTCACGTTTGGTACAAAGCGTCTGGTTTATTCATGTATTGTGATGTGGTGCATTGTCACTTTCATTCTGCTTTGTGTGCTCAGAATAAACTTTTAATCCAATGAAATACACATTCGCACCTCCTCCCCTTACTCCCTTCACCCACCCCCCATCTCACCTACTGCAGAAGCCATTATAAGGCAGCTCTGACGCCAACAACACATTCCAAACGACGTATACCATATACTGAGACGAGGGGTTCGTGGTACGCATCTACATGTGCCTATGCCAATTTTCCGATATTTGTGGCCTTGCACTTTCACGCTCGAGCTCGACTAAATTATTTTTCTATGTGTGTGTGAATCCAAATCCGCCATTAATCATCATTTAGGCACATTCGTCTTCTCTACTTCACCTTTTACCACTATAATACATAATACTGATGACGAGTCTCATCTAGCCAAAACTCATGTAAAATTTGTTCTGTCACTGACATGAACACGTGACCTGCCGGTAAAAAAAAAAAAAAAAAAAATGTTACTCAGAGAGTTGTATGTTATACCGCAAAGTCGATGCAAAGTCACCGCGTGACATTTTGTACCAGGGTGACATTTTGTACCAGGGTGACATTTTGTACCAGGGCGACATTTTGTACCAGGGTGACATTTTGTACCAGGGCGATATTTTGTACCAAGGTGACATCTTGTACCAGGGTGACATTTTGTACCAGGGCGACATTTTGTACCAGGGTGACATTTTGTACCATTTTGTACCAGGGCGACATTTTGTACCAGGGCGACATTTTGTACCAGGGTGACATTTTGTACCATTTTGTACCAGGGTGACATTTTGTACCAGGGCGACATGTTGTACCAGGGTGACATTTTGTACCAGGGTGACATTTTGTACCAGGGTAACATTTTGTACCAGGGGGACATTTTGTACCAGGGTGACATGTACCAGGGTGACATTTTGTATCAGGGTGACATTTTGTACCAGGGTGACATGTACCAGGTGATATTTGTACCAGGGTGACATGTTGTACCAAGGTGACATTTTGTACCAGGGTGACATTTTGTACCAGGGTGATATTTTGTACCAGGGTGACATTTTGTACCAAGCTGACATTTTGTGCAGCAACACAACTGTTCTGTGGGCTGTGTTCAGACGGGCAGTGCATTGTGGCAAGGGGCGTGTGGACTGTGTTCAGACGGGCAGTGCATTGTGGCAAGGGGCGTGTGGGCTGTGTTCGGACGGGCAGTGCATTGTGGCAAGGGGCGTGTGGACTGTGTTCGGACGGGCAGTGCATTGTGGCAAGGGGCGTGTGGGCTGTGTTCGGACGGGCAGTGCATTGTGGCAAGGGGCGTGTGGGCTGTGTTCAGACGGGCAGTGCATTGTGGCAAGGGGCGTGTGGACTGTGTTCGGACGGGCAGTGCATTGTGGCAAGGGGCGTGTGGACTGTGTTCGGACGGGCAGTGCATTGTGCAAAGGGGCGTGTGGGCTGTGTTCAGACGGGCAGTGCATTGTGGCAAGGGGCGTGTGGGCTGTGTTCGGACGGGCAGTGCATTGTGGCAAGGGGCGTGTGGGCTGTGTTCGGACGGGCAGTGCATTGTGGCAAGGGGCGTGTGGGCTGTGTTCAGACGGACAGTGCATTGTGGCAAGGGGCGTGTGGGCTGTGTTCAGACGGGCAGTGCATTGTGGCAAGGGGCGTGTGGGCTGTACAGCGCTGAGAGTTTGGCCTCTGACCGAGGACTGGCGCTGTATAAGCACTCTCAATGACACATGCATAACTTACGTCCATAAACACACACACACACACACACACACACACACACACACACACACACACACGCGCGCGCGCGCGCGCGCGCGCGCGCGCGCGCGCACGTACACACACACACACACAAACACACACACACACACACACACACACACACGCACGCACACACACACTGGTCTCTCTGTCTCTGTCTCTGTCTCTCTCTCTCTCTCTCTCTCACACACACACACACACACACACACACACACACACACACACACTGGCCTGAGAGAGAGAGAGAGAGAGAGAGAGAGAGAGAGAGACAGACAGACAGACAGACAGACAGACAGACAGACAGAGACAGAGACAGACAGACAGACAGACAGACAGACAGACAGACAGAGATAGAGAGAGACATGACAGACAGACAGAGACAGAGAGAGGAGGGGGTATCGCTAGCTAACTACATGACCAAACAAACAAATAGCCCTTAGTGCGCACCTATCTGAAGTGGTTAACAAATACACCATCTACAACACGCGACGGAGCGTGGACTTCAAGATGCTGGCCACAGACGGGGCGACCTTGGCAACACGTTACAATCTGGACGGTGTTTATCATTGTACGAGTCAGAGTCATACATAAGCCAGTGCGCCCGCACTGAATTCGAGACCGTTCGCAGCATGGGAATCTTTCATACTGCGGAAACAAACCAACGAAGGAACAAACTAACAACAGCAACAACAAATTATACTACATATTCGTGGACGGTGTAGGATTCAGTTCGGACTGAGGGCAGTGTCTCCAGTTTTGCCGACGAACATTGTATCAACGTTCATAAGCAACTCAACTCAGAATTTCTTCTTGCATACAATACTGTGAATCTTGATTATTTTCTTCTTGTGCGTTAGACAACACTGACAAATTGATAACAACATTACAATAAAATAAAAAAAAACCTCAAAACAACAGCCGTTTAAAAAAAAAATCAGAAATAAAATGTGTTATTCTGTGATTAAATGCTTTGCTCGTCGACGTACACATTTGGTGGTGGTGGCGGCGGTGGTGGTGGTGGTGGTGGTGATGGTGATTGTGGTTAATTGGAGTATTTGCATCATCCGAAAACAGAAGAGCATGGCATCGCAACAGTGTCTCAGTCTGAAGGTGAATAGGAAACGACTTCAGTTCCATCTCCACATCTAACCAGGTCTATCGATGATGAGGAGGAGGAGGAGGAGGAGGAGGATTAGGAGGAGGAGGAGACGGAGGAGGGTATCCTATTTTGCCTCACTTACAGAACTGGTAACATTTTTCACAAAGAAGTAGAAGAAAAACAGAAAAGAGACGAAGACGAAGAAGACGAAACAATTATAAGAAGAACACTAAGATCATACTGTTCATTTATATCAGGCCCTCCATTGAAAGACTAAACCTTATTCATGCTCACGGCACATTACAGTAGTGTAAAAACTTGAAAAATTCACATCATTTTCAAGAATGATAATCATACAGCATTTACAAGAAAACAGCTCAAAACTCGCCACGTGTTTTCTCTTTCGATCCTCATCCAAACCTCCCGAAGTCAGACACAAGTGAAATGCATGCCAGGGTACAAATACTTTTTTCTCTCCACTTCGTTTCTTTCATTCATTTCGAGATGGTTGCAGTAGTAGCAGCAGTAGTAATAGCAGCAGCAGCAGCAGCAGTAGTAGTAATAATAATAGAAGTGGTAGTAGTTGTTGTAGGAACAGTAGTACAATTATTGTCATGATTATTGTCATCTGTATTTCATATTTGTTGCTGGGCACAATTTTCCTGATGTTTGACTAAGCTTGTCGCCATCTTTGATTTTCCTGCAATTGTGTAAAAAATCGATTGAATAAATAAATAACTGGTTTTCTATGTTTTCTTCTCTTGTATCCGTTTCATACACACACACGCGCGCGAGCGCACACACACTGTCACACACATTCAGTGGATGGGCTTGCGGATGAATGAAATAATCGCACTCCTCCCTCTCTCTTTCGACAAACAACAGAGATCAAGATGTAAAATAACTAATGATTTAATGAATGTAAATTTTGATGATGATTAATTGGTGATTGTGTGTTTTGATGGGCCTGGGCGAGGTGAATGATGCGATGGTGAAGTGTATGGTTTTTGAGGATGTTATTAATGTACAATTTACAATTACATAAAAATGAGTGCAGAAAAAGATCAAAACGAACACAGTTTTGGCATTGTCACTTTCTTTTTATGTGTCTCGTTGAATTGTGCGCACTAGCTCGTTGTTCTTTGTCCTTGTGCGAGATCGGTTGCTGAAGACCTTCCTGTGTGCGTGTACTTTTGTGATGAAAACAAAGTGTTACTTAGCTCATGAAGCAAAGGATGACTGGTGATGTGGAATGGAGATCTTGATCTTGTTGTCCAACCGATGGACTCGCAAGGTGACTTCTCTGTCCCTCTGTCTCGTCTCACTTAGTAGGCGTCTTGATGGATCCAGACGGTGATGATTAAAAAAAATATATATATATATATATATATATATATATATATATAACTGGAAGGCGACACACCGCCGCTGCTTAGTGGTCCATAAAGTATTCTTTTTTTTCTGGTTCTTGCTCCGCCTGTATTGAACACTGTCATACTTCACTCTCTCTTCTGCACTCATTCTTCGAAATAAATCTTTACAAAAATTCTTCACAATTGAACACGCCGTTCCACAATTCGTTAAACTATTACATCTCATTGATTCACTTATTGATCAATATTGTTGGGAAAATGATATGCTACAGTCTAGGGATATGGTAGATATAATGGCTGACAACAACTAACTGTCACGTTCTTCGAAATGCCATTGGTCATTCATTCATAATATTGTTAGGTGAAGTAGATCTGCCTGCACGGGATATGAAGATGGCTGAAAATAAAACACGATCAATACAACACATGATGATAAGGTGCTGGTAGGGTGATCGATAAATGAGGATGTCAGTCATCCAGTCTACCCTGACAATAAATCGATCATGGTGCAACGATGTTAATCTAAGCCATAAGCGAATAAAAATAGATCGAAACTCGGAATGGAACTTGAGTCGTATATTATGTTATAGATAGCCTCGGCGTAGCGATACGGTTCACACAAACGGATTAGATAGTGTGATCGAAGTATGATGTGAAACAAATGAGTATATCTACCTCAGCGCAACCGTTGCTTGCCAAACACTGGCGACGATCAAATGATGGTCGTTGGGTGGATGATCCAATACCCCGTCGCTGGCTCACAGGATCTCGCCCCCTTGTGTCTTGGCGTTCAAGCACTGGGTGGCCTCTACCAGAACTTGCTCTTGTACCGGTAGTGACTTCTTTCCTCTTCAAACACGTTGCTTCTTCGACCGCCATCTTCTTCTTGTGCTGCCTGCCTCGTTCTTGCTCTTCTGAGCTTGTCCGTTTGAAAATCATTCTGCCGTCCACTCACTGGCTGGCTTATGTTTTATACAACACTTGATAGATTAAATTATAGAACAATCACTAGAGCATTTTGCTTCAAATGTACAAAGATAATATAGCACACCGGATTTATTATTAGAGCATGTAATTCTACAAAACAATGAAACTATTTTGATGTGTAAGCATATGGAATGAGTTTCTAATTCTTACACTGTCTGCTAAAGTTAATCTTTACGTCAAAGGCGTGACGTTTTATTTCTTCCGCAAATTTGTGTAACCTTGTTAGCGCGACACACACACACACACACACACACACACACTTAAACACACATGCACGCACGCACGCACGCACACGCACGCGCGCGTGCACACAGATACACACACACACACACACACACACACACACACACACACACACACGCATGTACAAACGCACGCGTGCACACACACACACACACACACACACACACACACAGAGAACTATAAAATAGGCATTCTGGCTCACCCACCTCCGCCAGCTCCAACCGGCTAAAGCCGGTTTCGCTGCTGCTCCGGCGGCTTACCCAGAATGCCTATTTTATAGTTCTCTAATAGTAAACACTTTACAAACATACATAATGTGTAGGATTATCTGTTTTATAGTTCTCTGTCACTGGACCGTTAAGAAGTAAACAAACAAAACAATGGGGACTTGGTTAACCATGCCTTTATTCTTAGGAGGGCTATTTGTCAACCAAGTTGGGATTTTATTCTATTGTGAGGAATGACTGGCTATTGAAAGCTATCTGAAAAGGGGTGGGTTGTGTGTTTACACAAGCGTAGAATCGTGGCACGTTGTTGAAGATTATTCTAAGCAGCCACCAAGTGCACTTATCAAAAGCTTGATTCAACAAACAAGACAATTGTATAAAGTACACCCGGCGGCCGCCTGAAAAGGCAGCCTGTTGAATAGGACGTGACAAAGCGACGATCCACCTAGACCGCGGCCGTTAAAGCGTGGCTTTCTGCTATAGGCTGTGACGTGTGCCTGTTTAATATTCATTTCACGCGCTCTAGCTAGAGCGCGGCCGTTCCCTGCTGTGGCTCTTGAGAAGATCGTGTTTCAAGCTGCATTGGTAGTTGAATGGGAGTGGACCAATACTGCCTTATCTCCTCACTATATGAAAACATTGCTTTTAGTTCTTTTCTCATGGAGTAGACTTCAATGAAATAGCAATTCTTGATGAACGGTTTGTGATTCAAGAAGTTCTATCTCAGAAGAGATACTGTCTTGCGACATAACACAACACTTTCTAACTGAAAACACGACTGCACTGCACACCCGCAAATGACAAGACAGCTAGGTTCAGTTGCTAACAACACAAGTGCTGGGCGGAAATGTCGTCACTGTTACTAATCAGCTGATTCTATCTAGTCTTGTGATTGGGGGAAGGTAAGAAACATGTTTTGATATGTTTAGAAATTTAGCCGCCTAAATTTATACAATGACGTCTAACGCCTGTACTGAACGACGCCGTCTAAATTTATACAATGCCGCGTGGCGGCCTGACGCCCTTATGTGTAACTTGACACGAACTAGCAAACAGTGCGGCGCTTCGACTCGGCTATTGTGCAGTTGAGTAAGCCGGGGCCAGACATGTCTGACCTAGATACTACATAAAGGCAGAAGGGAGTTGTCTCCCGGAAAAGAATGTAACAATTAATTGTGAAAAAAATCGTCATTAAGTCGTTCTAGGTTCTTATTCAAGTCGGCATCACATTCTTATTCAAGTTCTTATTTAAGTTTTTATTCAAGTTCTTAACAAGTCAACAACAAGTTTTTAACAAGTCATCATCAAGTTCTTAACAAGTTCTTATTCAAGTACTTATTCAAGTTCTTATTCAAGTTCTTAACAAGTCGTCATCAAGTCGTCATTAAGTTCTTATTAAGTCGTCATTAAGTTTTTATCAAGTCGTCATCAAGTTCTTATCAAGTTCTTATTTAAGTTTTTATCAAGTCGTCATCAAGTCGTTATCAAGTTCTTATTCAAGTCACTTATAATTATTTATTAAGTTCTTGAAATATTACTGCATATCAAATGGATCAAAATGATCTTTTGTTGTTGGCGGTTCTGGTATTCTTTTTTGTTCAGATTTTGTATTTAGTGGCTGTGATTTTTTGGGCTGCTTTGGTTTTTGCTGTCTTTCTTTATATGTTTTATAAACGTAATAACCACCCCCACCAACAGCAATGACGCCAAAAATGCTAACTCTTTTAATCCAAATAATCCATGTCGACTTTGGTGTTGTAGGTCTTGAATCAACTTGTGTATTTACAGTTGAAACAACTGTTGGCGTTGGCGGTGTTATGTTTTCATTATGAGTTATATTCTGTGATTGCAACATTAATTTTTTTTGTTTGTTCCACTCTGCTAATTTTTTTCCTGCTGCAACACGCCCAGGATGAGGAGGCTTTTTACTGGTCATTTTCTCCATCAATGTTTTCTGCTGATTTTCTGGCTCGGTCATTTTGAAGGGAAACAAAATCTATATGATTAAAAGTAATTAATCCCATGATTAATGGCGACAATAATGTTCCAAATCTGTAATATAGATCACATCCTAGAGACTCTAATGACTTTGTTAAAACTGGATCCTGTGTTAAATCATACATAAAATCTTGTTCAGAATCAATGGGAGCAAATCTACTAACTAGTTTAGTGTACAAACTAAGAACCGTTTGCCCAACACTTTTTACCATTCTTGACCCCAGTTGCGCTTCATACCTGTTGTGATACTTTACAATGTCTTGCGTTGACATCTGTTGAATCTGTTCTATGCTGAATTCATTTCCGAGGTACTGTTTTGTTTTTCCACACGCCGCCAAAGAATACAGCCTTTCCTTTTGGCGCATAATAGCTTGGTCATCAACTTGATCATTTGTAAGTTCAGGAAGTAAATCATCGCAGTTCATGTTTTATTAATGAATAAATATTATTTTATTTTTTTAAAATGAGCACCGAAAAAACTATTACTAACCTTGTATACCATTCTGCTGTTATTGGAGGCCTAAGTGTAGGATACACGATGCTTGGTAAAAACTTGTTAAAAATAAAACCAGCAGATCTTGGCAAACTAGGCTTTGAAGACTCAGCAAAGCTGATTGCTGTTATTACAGCTTCATTTGCTACGAAAGATTTTCTAGTTAAGCAAGGAATAATTCCAGACAGTATCAATATGTAAAATTAAAAAAATACATTTATAAAAATGGCTTCACTCGTAATGATGATTGGTGGCGCTGTGGTTAATGCGCTTGCTTTTAGCGGAAGTAATTACGCGTTTAGTAAACTACAAAATAACGATGAGAGAAAAAGACATAACAGAGCTATGGAGCAACTAGCTGCTGCACAAGACACCTATGAAAAGCAAAGAATGGAGCAGTTAGATTTTATTAACGACAGACTTAAACAACAGGGACATGCAGCTTACACATTTAAAGATGTTGACCAGGCAATAAAAGAATATTTTCTAGTAACAGGCAAACAAGTTGAAACATTGCCCCCACCAAAATTTAGCGATTACTATCAACCATCAGAAAAACAAAAGATGCAAGAAATATTGTTTATTGTCTTTGGCATGACCGCTGTGTATTTTGTTGCACATAATATTGGCTGAATAAAAAATGAACAAGATCTATTATTCGCCAAAAGGATATTGGAAGGGAATCACAGCAATTAAAAAGCTAAGCCAAGCAGCGGGAGTCAGTGAACAAACAGCAAAAGAATGGTTATCTAAACAAGCGATTTGGCAAATTTATTTACCTGCGCCTAAACGAATACAAAGACCACACTTTGTGAATATAACTCCAAACGACACCCATCAAATGGACCTTCTATATTTACCCCATGATACGATTAGACGAAAAAGATTTAAGTACGCGCTTACAGTCATTGATATAGCTTCAAGATACAAAGATGCGGAACCATTAACACAAAAGAGTGCTTCTGCTGTTGCTGTCGCTATACAACTGATATACCAACGAGGCCCGTTAACTTATCCTCGCATGATTCAAGTCGATGATGGGAAAGAATTTAAAGGACAAGTGAATCAATTATTGTTAAAACATAGAGTTACCATTAAAAGAGGCATTCCGGGTGTTCACAGATCACAGGGTTTGGTTGAAAACTTTAACAAACAGTTATCTGAAAGACTTTTCTCCTACCAGTATCACAGAGAGCTGATTGACAATTCTCGCAACACAGAATGGGTTAGAAGACTGCCCTCAGTTTTGCGCGCAATGAATAATGAAGAATTTAAAGGTCTAAAACCAGTACAAGCAATCAGAAAACAAACAATAAATGTTGTTGAAGGAGAGTCTTCATCCAGCAAACTATTGCCATTTGGTTTGAAAGTAAGGTACCTTTATTTACCGGGAGAAGCGGAAGGGGACACTCGCATCAGGGCAACAGATCCAGTTTGGAGTGTTGATCCATATGAGATAAAAAGAATTGTAAAGATGAATCCGCCTGTGTATTATTTACGAGAAACTGGCACAACAAAACGACCAGCCCCTCAAAGATCTTTTGTGAAGGAAGAACTGCAAATAATCCCCCCAGGCACAGTTCCGCTTAATTAATTTACGTAAATATATTTGAGTTTAAAATGGAAGCTCAAAAGGAAATGGCAGAAATGGCAAAGGGAAAGTCTTTAAAATTAATGCAAGATTTATTTGAGTATCAGTATATCATTAAAGAAGTATTTGAGAAGATTGACAATCCTTGGCTAGAACAATCGCCAGACAATCGCTTTAAACCCCAAAGCTTTTATTTTGATTTATGGGTATGGGAACATGAATATTGCGAAATGACAAAAAAAAATTAAAGCACATCTAGCATTAATAAATAATATTAATTTTGCTAAATTAGATGATGATATAATTGAACGTGCGATTGCTGAAAAATATAAGCCCATATGATTATACTATTCTCCAATGCCCGATTGCATATGAAAACTCTGGATTAACAAACACACGTTTTGTGTTTGTTCTATCTAATGATTTCTTTGTTACAACAGTTGTGTTGATCTCATGTAGATTAGATCGTAGTTTTACGTTGTCATGATGAAAAGTCTTATTGTCAAACAATGCTTTTTTATAGTTGTCATGGGATATGCTTGACTGCAAAACACTGCGAGATATTCCCTTTGCTTTTTTAACAACTTTTTTTTGGCTTGAAAGACTGTACATTTTTGACCTCAAACCAACAAACTCCTTGATCACACCTCCAGATAATTCATCCTTCATCTTACCTAAAACCTTCTTGTTAATATCTGAATGCAAAGGCGAATCTTTAGGGTAATCAGATGTGCCGTACCATCCCGCATGCCCTTTAGCTACTTCTAATTCCATGTCTTTATAGATATCTTCAGTAGGGATGTCGATTACAAAGGAATCTGTATCTGTGTAAAGTACTTTGGACTCAGGATACAAGGGCTTAAAGTAGTCGTAAAGAAATTCTAACATCAAAAGCTTCGACAGCTCTAAAACAGTAAACCCAATAAAAACGGGCTTATCCAATTTGACTTTCTTTTTTTTCATCATTATGCCAAAAAGCTGATCATGAAATCTTCTGAAGTCCTGATAATTAGGTTTTGAAGTCAACTTAATTGCAACGTTTTCTCTGGTGACCAATCTAACATCTTTACGCTTGTGCGGATTCTCCATAGTCTTTCCAAAACAGCTGTTGTTCATCAACTTGAAAAAGTCTTTTTCTGAAGCATCTGCGGATTTAGTTCTGAGATCAGTATTCTTCATGATGTATGGTTTCATGAACTGTTCTTGATCAAATGCAATTATACGATGAACAGCTGTCAACTTTAAACCATGTCTTAAATAAAATTGGAGAAGTCTGTAATGACAGACATAATTTTTTTTGTCACGAAGATTAGGCACAAGTTTAGGTGGTTCTGTCATTGACACTTTTAGACTTTCTGCCGCTAATGGATAGTCATTATGGTAATCATGGAGTTCCTGAGGATATTCTAAGTCAACTTCTAGAATGTATCCACACTGTTGATCTGGCGTCAAACTGCCCAACCACTTTAATGCTTTTTGAATATTATCCACACCATCACCTGTGTACATTTTAAAGTTGCGTAATGGAAGTGATTGCGCCATTGCCCATCCATACAGATTGTTTGCATCTAAATACATGAGATAGTTAGACCTTTTACTTGGATCATAGTCGTCCAAGTATTTGTTGTTTGCTTTACAGTAATGGTGCGACGCCATACTGATTCCCCACGCAATCCGTTTTCAATCATCTGAAGCATTGGCAGGTCAGACAATAAATCAATTTGTACTCCAGTAAATTTTAAGAAAGCGTCCCAGCTCATCCCAGGCGCAGAAATGTAATGCGCGGGATCCAGGCTGTAATGTTTCATGCAGGTCTTCCTATAATTTTCAAAGACGTCCGCCAACAAACAGGTATCCGCCATTAAATGGGAATCATGATAGTCTCCCATTGTTTTACACTCTAACTTCTGCCACGCATCTTGAGCATACGAATAATCAGAATCACTGATGTCCTTTCCTCTGAGACTAGAAAAGAACGCGCCTTTAGGCGGAAGTGTATCTTCGTCAAACCTTTGCCAACTGTTCATGTACTCATAAGGGTAAACGCCCTTTCTAACAAGAGTTGGGTCAAAATATTCTTCTGTTATTGGGCAGGACTTTAAGGACATAGCCAGTGACTCTAATGAACCCATCATGTGTTGCATAGAGTCGTAGAAAGACATGTTATTTAAAGTGAAACACATGTACTTTTCTGATGACTGTGCAATGCATGACACCCTGAAGTCGCTGGTTACTGCTTGCATTATAAGGTGAGAGTCGTAACCTCGCAAGTTGTGAAAGAATATAGGCAGCTTCCATGTCTTTGGTTCAAACTTTAGTTGAAGATTGCATTTGTTATGTGCTGCTCCTCTAAACTTTCCACTAATGTGATCATGGTCTCTTACTGTTGGATTCTCTGCGGTGGCAACCAAGGCCGCCCCACAAATCCAACAGTGAGTGGCTGAGTCATACTGTTGTTGGTCTTCAGGCGTCATTATGATTTCAGATAAGTTTAGATTATTAGAACAGGCATTACGCACTTGCTGCATGCGTTTTAAGAAGTATTTTGCAGCATTTGGTCCTCTGTATAATTCTGGCTTTGAATGGGCGCCATCCGACCTAACAATGATGAAGGCAAATGAGCAAATCTGATGATTACTCATTAAGACTGTTTTAGGAAGTTTCTGTGGGGTTGGTCCTTCATAAGGAACAATGAGTGATTCGAAGTCTGCATAAACAACATATGGACTAGTTTGCAACCGTTTCCAGTTCTTAAAACTAACTTTACTGCCTTCTCCGGGCGTAATTAGTTCTGTATCACAGTCAACTGGGCTGATACAATGTTTTATATGTTCGCTCGCTGCTTTAACAGATGGAATTCTTGTTAAACATTTTCTACAGAATTCTTGTTTGCTATGTTGTTTTGTAGTATGCACTAGTAATCTACTCATTGTGCGTATTAGAGTGTAGTGCAACCCATTAAGGCTTTGCATTAGGAGTAAGTCTACATGACTCCTGGTTGGTTCGCCTATTGTTGGACTGTTCTTTGACACTCTAATTGGCAGAAGGTTGGTTTCTTCAGACCATGTGTAGACATTAACAGTTATTGGTGGATTTTGTTTTTCAAACTGATCAATTTTGTCTACAGCCATAGGAAATTCAAGGCCGTTAAAGTTAAGATTATTGGCCCACTGTAAATAGTTAGATACTCTCTCTGCATTTTTGGCAACGTGATGCAGCCTAGCAAGAACGCACCACATAAAACATTTGTCGTCTGAATTTTTTATGTTCAAAACTGCTTTCTTTGCAACTAATGTTGGAGGCAGTGGAATGTAAGCCTTGCCTACAATTGGCTCATACTTAGCTTGTCTTAATCTGATGTCTAGGACTTCACCCTCTGACCAACCAGAGCCTCTCATTTTAGCTGCTTCAGAGGCTTCATTAAACTGTGTAAGAAGTTGATCTGCCCAACCGGGTGTTAAGTCATTATGAGAAAGAATAGTCTGCTGTTTAGTTGAGACCCAGACTTCTAGATTTTCTTCGTTTATTGTTATATAGTCGATTAAAACAACTAACCTTACTTTAACTGGAGGGTTTATTGTTAGTTTACTTGGAACTTGAGAAATAGCATGTTCAACGCTTGCCTGTACCTTTGTTGGATCAATAACTTCTAAAACGACCTCATTTAAAGCTTTTGACAAACGCTCTTCTTCGAGCATTGCTTCAAACAATTCATCTGAACCTTCATATATCTTATCCATGCTGAGTTTCTTTTCTAACTCAAAATATTTATTTAAATCAAAAAAAATAAAAGTTAATCAGAATCAATATCAACGGTCTTTTTGTGCTTGGACTCATAAACTAAAGTATAAACGCCCTTTGGTGTTGTTAATGTGAGCTGTTTAGAACAGAGTTTAATGTTTCGTTTACTTTTTTTAAACATTCCTTTTTTATCTGGTCGGTGTCTGGTTGTTGAGAAAAAGTTGCCCTTGCCTTTCTTTGAAGATCAGACTTTTGTCTTTTGTAGTCCTCAAAATCAGCCTGTAGGCGACTAAATTCTTCATCCGTGATGTTCGAGTCAGCAAGTGCTTTATCAATTACCAGTTTGAAGGAACTAAGTTTAGCTGTTATTAGTTGAACCATAGCTGTGTGCTTTTGGAGTTTAGCTTTTATTTTTTTGCTGACAGCACTTACAGCCAATGAACACAGGCCAAGAGTTAAAGACACACCACCTAGAGGTATAGCTACCGGTGCACCTACGCCTGTTGCTAAGAGACCTACACTTGTTCCTGCTGACAGAGCACTAGTGATCGATGCTCCAGTATTAACATATGTAACAGCATTAAAGACAGCAGAATACCTTCGTTTGGTTTTGCTGTATTTTGAAAGGTCCTGCTCTAGTTTTTGTTGCATTTGTGTTATGTTTGTTAATCTGAAAGTTTTTATGTCTACAGCAGCAGCTATCTCTTCTTTGGGCACTTTTGGATAAGTCGTAACAGACATGCTTTTTTAAAATAAAAATAATTTAGTATTGGATATCTTTCAATCTGTTATCTTGAATATTCAGCTGCGCATCATATATTAAAAACAAATGTACATTAAGTGGTTTATCACTCTCTTTTTCTTTATCAATTTGAATGTTTATTACGTCTTTAACTGTTCTCCCACTCCCATGCAACTGATTATCCTCTGTTGACCTTAGGTCAATCCATAAACCGTATTTCGTTGTTAAATATTCATCAAGTCTAACACTGTGAAGGTGTAGATCTTTAGACACAAGGTCTACTGTTGGATTTCTACACCTCCCGCCTCCAAACAATTTTCTTATTTCATCAAAATGATGATAAGGTTTAAGCCCGCTACCGTAGACTTGGTTAGGACTACCCTCAATTGAACATTGTACTTTCGTTATTTTAGGATTGATAAACTTTTCACTTTGTCTTTTGAATGGTTCTTCATCTTCACACAGCAATAAAATACCTTTAAGTGATCGTGCTGCGGCGCTAAAACTAAAGTTCCATATTGTGTCTGCCCTGCTTTTAGGATATTTTGAATGATGAATCACTCTTTCGTAATATATTGCTAATTTTGACTGATATTGTTGCTCAATCAGCCTTGCTAAGTTAGGGTTGCTAACAATGTCAAACTCTAACGAGATGTCGAAAATGCTGTACTTGGAATCAGTGTCTGTCGATCTAATGACACGTTTGTATTCATTAAAAGTTAGTTCATATGACAATCTGTCTTTTAATGCTCCTTGAAAGTATGGCGCATGCGCTTTTAACAACTCAAAATCCAAGGGTATAGAAAAGCGATTTCCAAACGCATAACTTACAGCTTCATACTTGTTACCGTCTTTAGCATCTTCGGCGTCTATTCTGTGTTTTAGTGCTTCGTTATTTTCGATTCCTTGAAACGCAAGATCGGCCCTTTCATTCTCGGTTAGCCATAGATCACAATAGATTAAAAATATGTCTGCATTGTGTAAAGAAAATATTTCTTGCCCCTCAAGTTTTATAGAAATTTTCTTAACGATTGCCCGTCCCAGATTCTGTACAACTGTCCTGTTTACGTCTGTTGCTGAATCAAGTTCTATTTTGAAAGTAAGCCGTGCAGATCCCGGCACAATCACTTCATCTGCTCCTAGGTCTGGAAATTTAACAGTAAGAATTTGATCTGAATCAATAGTAGATGGATTATTTGGAACAATAATATTCTGTTTATTTCCCTTCACGCCAAAGGGCTCTTTCAGTCTTCTATGCGGGTCAAGAATTGAGCCATATGCTTGTGACATTTTTTTATAAAACAAAATAAAAAGTTAATTATTTAAAAACATGGCAGAAGAAGATTATGATGTTTTTGATCCTGGAGACGACATGAGTGAAATGACGCCTTTGACACATCCATTACAATCATTGCGGCGTGAATTAACAGAAAGTAAGGTCAAATCATTTTATCAAAGTTTAGGCCAAGAACCTCCCGAATTTATAGACCCTAATGATTTTGAAACAAAAGATGACCATTTGTTTGTGAAAAACGAGCAAGGACAACTTGTTCAGCTTACAACTAAACCAGACCCATCAAAGTTTTTAGCAAAGACTACAATTAGACAAAGGCTCAGTGTGAGCGATCAAAATCGCCTTGGCATTGCTAAACCGCGAAGATTAGACAGTGAGGCAGTTGCTAAACTTCAAAACACACTACAAGAACTCCCAACAGATAACCAAATACAAAACATACCCCTTAAAGATTTAAGCCCAACAGGAGACGAAATAATAGAAACCAGTTTTTCAGAAGAAACAGTATTAAAAACTATGCACGATCCGCCGCTACCTATGAGAGAAATAACGGCCCTTGATCATGCTTTGAAAAGCATCAGAGGCGAATTAACAAACAATTTAGCAAAACTGGGTGAACTAGATGAGCATATAAAAAGAGAAAAAGAAAAACTAGTTGAGGCTGATGACCACAACTTAGGACCTGGTGTTAAAGAAAGAATAACACAAAGACTAAAAGATCTTGAACAAGAGAGATCAGCAAGACTAGAAGTGCTGTCTACTAACCGAGAACAATTACGAACTCAAGTGAGCAGAATAAGAGAAACTATCCAAAGAATTTTATATGAAGACACAACACTAGCAGAACGAATAAGAACACTGTTTAGAGAGCAAGGTGTCACATTAGCAAGTGTTATAACAGCCTTAGGATTTGCAATAAGTACACTGGTGTTGGCTATTACAGGCGGTGGGGGAGCAGTGCCACCAGGACCACCATCAGATAAATCATGGGTAAAAAAACAACTTGATCATCTTGCAAGTTTATTAAAAAAATTAGCCAGTAAGGCAATAGATTCTTTGCCTGGTATAATAGGAGGGATCGTTAGCTGGCTTTTGTCTGCCGCAAGTAAAGTAGTTGGCTTTATGGCTGAGCACTTATGGGCATTAGTTGTCTTAATAGTTGGGTTACTTTATAGTAAGATAAAGACCAAGTAATCCTAGGGCAGTTAAACCAATAACAAGTGCCGTCTTTTCATATTCATGGTCATTATTTCTTGGGGGGATTGAATGGGGGGGTTTGGGGGGCTCGGGGATTGGTGGGGCTTCTTTTTTTATTGCTATTGCTGGCTTAGAATTTATGTCGTTTTTTCCGACCTTCTCTTCTTTACCAGCCACAAGGATTTCATTATTATAGTTTATTATTGTTCCTATCTGGAGTCTGAGGTCAGAAGGCAGCATGTATAAACCAGTGCCAACAGCAAAGTCTACTTTCGATCTTGCAAATTGTAAAACATTTTGGTACCTTTTAATACTTGAAGGCAAATCAATTGCAGAATTAATAGAATCCTCTAAATTTGCTAAATACTGTTTTTGGGCGTCAAAGCCAGTAGAAGGATCAATTATGTTTGATCTCGTTTGTGCTTGCGAACCTAGCAAACACCAAACATAAGTACGAATGGAGTCGTTTATTCGTTCTATTCCCGCTCTAGTTAGGCCTTAGAAGTATCCAAAATAAATGTTGTCCATGCTGTTTTATGCTCTTGCTCTATGGACCCGAGGTGAACAGTTGTGCCTGAAGAAAAGATGTGTAAGGAGGATTCCAATCATAGTTATACTTTCTGTGCACGCCCCAATAATAAAGAGTGCCTAAACCATGATTAAGATCCAACTTTTGTCTAAAGTCTGTCTTTGGGTCAATATCAAATTCGTTACAGATCCTTTCAAAAGCCTTGTAATCTATTCTGTTGCTGAATGGATTAAACGTTTTGTCATTTGGTAATGGCGCTTGCAGTTCAGATAAAATACGTCTGAAGGTGTAATAAAAATGAAATCTATACACTGACCTCACCAAAGGATCAGGATGATTTAAATGATCAGCATACGACACTCCACACCCAGTTGATGCACAAAACACAGCAAAGTTTAACTGGTTCTGATAAAACTGCATCGGATGACTGAACCACACTTTCGGGATGTAGTCGTTTTTAATAGGAGGGTTAAGATAACGATCCAATGGAGTACTAACCTTTACTTGAAAGGCGTCAGTCTGAGTCACAGAAATGTCGAGGGTGTCAGTTGTTATATCTTTAGGACTGTAGTGCGGTCCAACAGAATATTTTGCATTAGTATATTTGAATGCACTCATTTTTAAATTTGTTTTAAAAATGTTTGTAACAATAACAACCAAGACAGTCCTTCGTTTTTAGAATATGCTATTGATAATAACTGCGGAACCCAAAGGGTCGCACTCCATGAAATATTCTACAAAGTCGTATGGTTTAATATAAGTCAATCCAAGAGAATAATGAGATTCGAAAACTTGATGAAGTAGGAAACTTAATTAGCCAGTTAACCATACCTGATGGTTATTACGGGTTTTGCTCACTAAAAGAAGCAATGAGTAACTTCGACATTACTCTCAAACTTAACAATGCAAATCTAAAAACAATGTTAACATTCAAACCTGAAAAAGAAGTAGTCCATTACTTTTTTGATGTAGAGCTAGCTAAAATGTTAGGCTTTAAAATCGATTATGTCTATCATAAATTTAGAGTTGCACCAGACGAAACTACTTTTGAGGGAGAATATCCGCTCGATCTTGCCTTATATCCATTACTCTATGTACATTTGGATGAGCTGAGCACTGATGAAAACTTATATGATGGAAGGCCCTCAACTGTTTTAAGAGCTCTTCCATCAGGGAAAGCTGCATATTGCGATTATGAAATTATACGATTCCCTAATTTACAGTTTAAAAGATTAGCTTGTGGGAGGGTCAGATCATTTAATATAAAGATCACAGATAAAACAGGGAAAGTCGTGAAATGTGATAACCTGCACATTGTTTTAGAAATAAAATAATACGTTGTTTTAAAAAATGTCACGTGGACCAGACGATTCGGGGGTCACATTAGCGCCTGAGAGGTGTGTAACTTTAGAATTAAAAGACCTTGCAGACGTTGAGGACTTTGAACAAAACGGTGAGATAGGCACTTTATATGGTTTTGAGTACACTAAAGATGGTTATTATAAGCGCAAAGAGGTTGACGACAACAAAAGGTTTCCTAAACTAGAACAACTACGCAATCTAGAAGCAAATAATACAGGTCAGTATGAATATAAAATAGTTCGAAAAACTGACAACAAATGGCACTTAGAACCATATTTAGAATGGGACATAAAATTTGAATTCTTAAGCCCATTTACATTTTTTGACCGTCAAAAAAGTTTCAGAAAAGCATTGAACTCTGGCCCTTTACATGTAAGTCTTATGCCAGAGGACAACAGTCGGAAAGAGATCGAAATAAAGCCGTTTGGGGACAAACAGTACATCCTCCACAGAAGAGAATCGGTTTTAAAGAAAGCTTCTACAAAATTACAGTTCATTCCACGCACAAAATTAGGAGACACGTTCACAATGATATTTAAAATTTCTGTCTTAAAAGATGAGGCAAGAAATGGAGCTGTGGGTGTTAGTGACAACCTTATGGAAGGAATTCTTATTAGCTGGCAAAACTTAGACGTTGACAAACTTAAAGTTACTGTCGTCGTTCTTTACAATGGCGAGGATATTAAGGTCATAACAACAAGCAACAAAATTGATATTAGTTTAAATAGAAACGATCTTACAGAACTGAACTGGATTAATCTTACACATTTGGGCCTTATAGGGTTTTATTATACTGAACAAGTTTTGACAGAGAGTATGATAAAAACAATAACTGGTGTAAATTAAATTCTGTTTTAAAACTATGGAGCAAACGACTTTGGTGTCAATGCCGATGTTAAACTTTATGATAAAAACCCCTCATTGTTCATTGATTTGTGGACAGACTGGTTGTGGAAAAACAATATTTGTCCTCGACCTATTACAAACAGTTTATCGTTATAATTTTGATCATATGTAATTTTCTGTCCAACACTCAAATGGAACAAAGCATATCACGACAGAAGGTTTATATGGACGGATGATGAATCTATTTAGTTGATCCTAGCAATAAACTTAGCGAGTGCTTAGAACATTTCTTTAGACAGTTTGAAGGAACTCAGACATTATTTATTATAGATGATGTTCGGCAGAAAGAGACATAGTCAAAAAAAGAAACGCTTTGTCAAAACTGGCTTTCAGTGGAAGACATGCTGGGATAAGTGTGTGGATTTTATGTCAAAAATATAACTCAGTTTTAAAAGACTTTAGAGAACAGTTAAAGACTGTAGTTTTATTCCACATGAAAGACAGAGACGCATTTGATGAATGTATGCGTGAAAATGATGTTATTGAAGACGATCAAGAAAAACGAAGGATTAAGCAAAAACTAAAGTCTCAAAAGTTTTCTAAATTAGTGTTAAAAACAGATAATCCTACACATTATGTATGTTTGTAAAGTGTTTACTATTAGAGAACTATAAAATAGGCATTCTGGGTAAGCCGGCGGAGCAACAGCGAAACCGGCTTTAGCCGGTTGGAGCTGGCGGAGGTGGGTGAGCCAGAATGCCTATTTTATAGTTCTCTCACACACACCACCACCACCACCACCACCACCACCAAGCCTTCCTTCCATTTACTCCCCGTCCCCCTCCCCTCAGCCTGACCCCTGCCCTGTGTTACCATCCCCAGGCTATAATTATCCGTCATCTCACAAGTAAACTAAACCTGAAACATAGCCAGCTGCGTCTACTTTCGGTTTGCCAGACTTCCTAATAGCAGACGTGAGTTGTCGACCTTTTCCTTCTCCGTCCAACAGTTACTGCAGTAGGTTTTGCGTTTTCACCGAAAGTGACAACCGTCTGTCCATTTGTCGGCAAATTACTGTGAGTTGCTGATCATGATTTATCTCCATGGTGTATTCTCTTCATTTAATTGTTTGTTGTGTTGTAGGTATTGCTTCTAATCGTGGTTGTACGGCGTTCTGTCGTGATCAGTTTCACTTTCAGAGCGTCAATCTCCGTCACATGACAGTGAGTACGGTAGACAGTGGGGTGCATTTTGACAGACGAATGTCCAGGAAGTTACGACCTGCACGCGTCTCTGCTTGGCTCTCAGTCATGCTCAACACGTCTCTCTGCTTGGCTCTCAATCATGCTCAACACGCTAGGGTTTAATGTAGCCAGCACAGTTCTTTCAGGTGATCAGTTCACGATTCAGCCGTCAGTCTGCATCGACAAGTTTTATTCTGTGTGTGTGTGTGTGTGTGTGTGTGTGTGTGTGTGTGCGTGCGTGCGTGCGTGCGTGCGTGGTGTGTGTGTGCGTGCGTGCGTGCGTGCGTGCGCGCGCGCGTGTGTGTGTGTGTGTTTATTGTGTTGTGTTGCGTTCTGGTGTGTGTGTGTGTTGTGTTGTGTTGTGGAATGTGACGTGCGTGTAGGTTAACCTGACAATAAACTGGTTTCAGTCAGTCTGTGTGTGTGTGTGTGTGTGTGTGTGTGTGTGTGTGTGTGTGTGTGTGTGTGTGCCGTTTTTTTTTTTTTTGTTTTGTTTTTGTTTTTTTTTTTGGTGCCGATGTGTGTAGGCCCGGTGTTAGATTACAGCTGGCTTCGCGGTAAACATGACTTGCGATGTTCGTTCTGTTGTGGTTGAGCTTGGTGTTCCCAATATCAGTAGGAACCCGACAAAGAACGTAGCTTTGGTTGTGACGCTCTGTCAAAACCGAAGTCTCCTACCATGTTTGATGTGCAGGCGCGAGCCTATAGTGTGTGTGTGTGTGTGTGTGTAAGAGAGAAAGAGAGAGAGAGACAGACAGACAGACAGAATGACAGAGAGCGCTCTTGTGAAACCGTTCTGTTCCTTTTCATTTTTTTCTATAGCTAACGACTTCACAAATGACAGACTGACTACACATAGTCTTTAGCTAACGACTTCACAAATGACAGACTGACTACACATAGTCTTTAGCTAACGACTTCACAAATGACAGACTGACTACACATAGTCTTTAGCTAACGACTTTACAAATGACAGACTGACTACACATAGTCTTTAGCTAACGACTTCACAAATGACAGACTGACTACACATAGTCTTTAGCTAACGACTTTACAAATGACAGACTGACTACACATAGTCTTTAGCTAACGACTTCACAAATGACAGACTGACTACACATAGTCTTTAGCTAACGACTTCACAAATGACAGACTGACTACACATAGTCTTTAGCTAACGACTTTACAAATGACAGACTGACTACACATAGTCTTTAGCTAACGACTTCACAAATGACAGACTGACTACACATAGTCTTTAGCTAACGATTTCACAAATGACAGACTGACTACACATAGTCTATAGCTAACGACTTCACAAATGACAGACTGACTACACATAGTCTATAGCTAACGGCTTCACAAATGACAGACTGACTACACATAGTCTTTAGCTAACGACTTCACAAATGACAGACTGACTACACATAGTCTTTAGCTAACGACTTCACAAATGACAGACTGACTACACATAGTCTTTAGCTAACGACTTCACAAATGACAGACTGACTAC